>JANHGB010052110.1:0-117913 GCA_026283785.1 Coracopsis vasa | reverse complement strand
CCTTAATTATGAAACCACCAGTAACTAAGTCAGAAGTCGCCTATCTTGATCAGGTCACATAGGTTATATAACCAGTTGGCATCACTTCACATCTTTTGTACATGCAGGCCCGCTTCCCTCACATATCCTGAGGAAAGCAGGGGGCAACTGGTTTTCATTTGAGAGAATGAAGAAATTATCCTTTTTGTTCTCCTTCAGGCTTATAGTTTGGAAAGCTTGGAGCTAATTTGCTCCCTCTTTACCATTTTGTAAAGATGAAGTGGAACACAGCCCACAGTTCATTTCTACTGCTATGTGGAACACTGCCAATATTATTATAGGGATTCACAATCCATTTTTATGTAGACATTACAGTACAAGTTAGAAAAACTCACCAGATACAGCGAAGAGCAGGGGCACGTAGGCACTTACGGCCCTGCTTGCCCATTCTGTGGTTATGGTTTTGGCTCAGGCGCTGGAAGAATAGACAGGGCACTCCTAATCTGAGAGTGGGCATCTCTGGAGCATAGGTAACCTGTATAATGCAAAAGAGTCTGTAAACTGTTTTGGCTATGCTAACAAAGTCACCAGCAATCACAGTATAAAAAACAAATGAAAGACTTCTAAAGGAATCTTACCAACAGACTGAGACTTTTGAAATAAAACCCAAAAAACCAACCAAAAATATAGTATGTGTTTAAATGTACGTAACTGTCCCCAGTGCATCGACTGGTACTATTCAAAGTACCAGTTTATCAATCATACACTTGCAATGTATGACTGATAAATAGTGTATGAGAAAAATAAGGCTAACAAATCAGTATTCCAGCTTACTAATTCACTGCTTTGCAATAAAGTTTATTATTCCCGGATTTACAAATATGTGGAAAATTGTATCATTTGCTTTCTCAAAATAAATATGTGTTTTCATCTACCAATCCAAATGTTTCCAAAGAACTGAGTGATTAATATCATATCTAAAACTGTGATTATTTTAATAAACATAAAGCAAGATATTGGACTAAGTATGACTCGAACTGTGAGTGATTTGTAGTGATAAAAATACACAGATGCCATCTGTACCAACAGAAGAACACTTATCACAGATTTGTCTTACGGTAACACTTCCCTTTCATTTATCCTGAAATGAGCACTATTTCATTTAAAATTATACTGACAGTAAAATACAGGTACTTTTAAAAAGAGTAACCTAACAGTAGGAGAAGTACACTAAAACCTATGAATTAAAATACTCATTTGACTTGCTCAAGGCCTCCATCATGTATCACTGAATGCTTACCAAATATCAAGCTAAAGTTTGCCAGACTAGCTTTGCTAGCTTAGTAGCTGCTTCCATACTGAGAGTTTTTGTTGGGTGTAACACCCCTTACCCCTCCCAAAGAAAATCAAAACAGAAAAATACCTCAACCAAAATGGCAAAAGCTCTAAGTTCAGAACCCAGCCTCAGTCATTAGTCTGACTTCATCAGCTTGTCTATGATATGTTTGCCAGCATCTTTGCCAGCTCGACATTAAGCAAGAAGGCCATGGGGTATGCACCAGGGAAACTAGGCAGGTAGTGAGAACACAGTGATAAGTATCAGTCAACTTCAAATACTAACAGCAAGATCAAAAGAAAAGTAGAATTTAAATAAAATCTGCACACAGAGAACTTCATTAGAAGCAGTTGCAGAAACAAAGATGTGATACCCAAAGCATTAATTTATAACCATGCACCAGATACTGGGAGTTTTGAGAAGGGTGAGGATTACCATCACACATATAAGTGTCATAAACCAATGCCAAGTGCAATATGCAGGATAGGTTCCAGCTTGGTCCCGCTGTTGAGGATGCACAGTCACAGCTATGCTATCTTTGCCTTCAATTCTCAGTTCTGTGCTAACTCTAGCCTTCAGTGATGTAGTGAGGAAGGTAGATTACATACCCCCACAGCCTTGTAAAAATATGTTTACTAGCAGTGGCCCTATAGTACCCCTATTCTGCTTTGGGCTCTCAAACACAGCAGGAATGTAAATTAAAGTGCAAAGTAAATCTGTACTTTTTTCTGATTTTTGTTCTGCAACTGTGCTTCTACCCCCACTGCTGTCAGTGCTCCAGCCCTTCAAATTTCCTTTGTATCAAAAAGCTGACAGATTTAGCTCCTGAAAACTTCAAGCTAGTTTTCTTGTTGAAATCTAGGAAAACAGAACAGCTGTCATTCAAACATACTTCAGCAAATGGCAAGCCTGTTCACTTTCAAATGTTTATTCCACAAAAATCAACACTTAAATGACATGTCCTGCTGACATGTCATAAAACCCACTTTCCAATGTGACAGACATGTGGAACAAACATGTGCCAGAGCCTGAGGTTCCAGAGTTCCTACACATGCGATGTTTGGGATACTTGTAATATCTCTTTCTTTACTGTTTTAAACTGGGCAGCTTTTTTGGTCCAGTGGTCGTTGTCAGTCAGGTTATGAATTTACACTTTCTTGGAGTGAGACTTAAGTATAATTACACCTCAAGCAATTAACCACGTGCAGGCACAGCCAACAGTAATGGATAAGTAGCAACTGTTGTGGCCACAAGCTGAATCACTGAAACTGCTTCTTTCATGCAGATTTTACAATTCTGGTGTCCAAACAGGACCCTACTAGTAAGGTACACTCAAATCCAAGACCTTTTTCCTCTTTAACCAAATTGTGAGATTAAAAAGCCTTCACCTATCAGCTGGGCAGTAAGCATTCGTTCATGAGCCCATTTGTTCACAATTTGACATTACTGTGAAGGTCCTCATTAAGTCTTCTGAAATCAACTGCACTGAATGCAACACAAAATCCAAATTATCAAGGACTAGGGAAAGACATAGTTAAAACTCTGTTCTTGACAGTTTTTACTGTAAGAAACCAAATAACTTTTAGATTCCAAAGAAATATCACAGAAATGAAAAATAACTTTATTGTACTACATACAAGACAAAGCAGCAGTTTGGTTTCCCTCATTTAAGCTTTACTACTCACTCTAGGGGGTGGATTTTTAATTCAAACTTTGATGCTGCTGTGTTCCTTATCAGATTTTTCACATTAGTCAAATGCCACTTACGTGCCAGGAAGACATGCAAAAGTAGCTGATCTGAAATTATTTTCCCTAATGACATTTTCTTTCTGGATGCAAATAAAAACTGTGTATAAAGGTGCATGTGTATAATACAATTACATTACTTGTATCAACTAGACATGATAAGTACAATCCTAAATTAAATAACTGCATATGAAAATTCTATGACAATACAGTCCTGGTCCTTAATAATCCTCATGCACCTGTCAGTTAGCAAGCAAGCATTATAGGCCTTGCTCTGCTGAATTTTAGAAGTCAAAATAATGTAATGTTCTTTCTAAAGTAGTAAGCATCCACTCCTACCACGGCTGACCACTGATTTTCGTACTTCTGTTAATGGAAAAAAAACAGCAAGCAGTAGATACTTTTCTATAAAAGGTACCTATAGATACTTTCTATCAATTAAGTATGAGTTGCATAAATCATTATGCTATCCAT
This sequence comes from Coracopsis vasa, assembly GCA_026283785.1. Classification (NCBI taxonomy): domain Eukaryota; kingdom Metazoa; phylum Chordata; class Aves; order Psittaciformes; family Psittacidae; genus Coracopsis; species Coracopsis vasa. The sequence continues at coordinate 114,378 of JANHGB010052110.1, read as the reverse complement.
GCTGCAAACAGCTTTCATCTAAACTTTTTTCTCCTGTGAGAAGTAATGCTTCAAGAACCTGCACTTCTCCCCAGTCCCCATTCTGAGAACAATACAACACAAAAGAGTTTAAAATGTGACCCAAGATTGGAAGAAAACGCTGATTTTATATTTTTTGTTATAAATTTAGCGAGATGAATAGCATCCGTGTACTAACAGTTTTCATACTTTCATACCCCCAAATTAACAAGAGAAATGTCCTAAATGTCTTTGTGTAAAACCATTCACACAGGAAAGAACATAAATGAAAATAAATGTCACACTATAATTTGTATATAAAGCAGCTCATAGCTTGCAGAGTAAAGAAGGCTAACAAATAGTTTGTTTCTATCTTCTGAAAAAGAACAGGAAAGGTAGTAATTTGCTAATCTATAGAAGTCCATTGTACTCATTATGGGTATGTAATTCCATGCTATTATCAAAAGTTATACTTCTCAGATATACTGCTGGGGCTCAAATTTTGTACCCATTTTACTCAACTTTTACTGCTTGCTTACTTCACAGCTTCTACAGACTTCGCCTTTTACCCATGAATGGACACTTAATACTGCTGTTTAAAATCTGACAATTTTCATTTAGTTGAAAGAAAAAGGCCTAATCAAAGCCATCAAACATAAGCAATTGCGACATATGGCTCCCCACCTGGGAAGGTGTCTGACCAACACAGCAGCAGTTTGAGAGACAGAGACAAACAGCCCCATCAAATGCCCTTTCACCATGGCACAGGTGCACTGGGATGGAAGCCAAAAGACCATGCTTCAAAGGCCCAATTACTGAGTAATACCATCGAAGGCAGGAGGTATTGTTCCCCCATTTTACAAATGAGGTTACTGAGAGGACAAGGATCCTTTTGGAAATGGCTGGGAAGGAATCCATATGTCCATTATGACAAAACCTATTTCCATCCACTAACTGATATCCAGAAAAGGAACTCATCCGAAGTTACCTTACTGGTTACACCAGGTGTGCAGACACTTACACTTTTATCACCACCGCAGTGTAAATATTTCGCTTATCACAAACTATTACAGTTTTTGTGAGACCATTTTGCTCAGGATGGCTAGACTCTGTCCTTGTGTTTTTGTTGGGACACACCCCTTTCAGCAACACAATGCTGTTTTCTTCACGGTTCAGTGAAAGTAAACCTGTTGTTAGGAAATACAGGAAGGAGATGGGAGAGAGAGGAGCATGAATCTGAGTATGGAGTGGCTGGCAACAGACTGTATCAAACTGAGGGTCCTTGTTTTCGGGAAATGGTGCACAGCAGAGGATGGCAAATGGGCACAAAAGCAGAGAAGGCAGGGACAGGACAGGTGAGAGAGGATGAGACCACAATCTCTGCAATAAGGAGTGTCCAAGAAAGAAAACTTATGTGCAGATTAATGCAGGGAGACTGTAGGAGAAAACAGAGTGTGGGCAAGATGGAGGAAAAAGGATGAACAGGACTGCTGGGACAAGGAAAGAAAAAGGAAATAGAAAAGGACAGTAATAATGAGGGAAAAGAATTGTAGCTCAGTAAATCCAGAGATGTACAACAAGTATACAGAAACTGACCCTAAGAAGCCACAAGGAGGCCAAAATTTGGAATTATGTTTAAAAAAGAACCTGAATTTTAAAAGTAAATTTATAAATAGTCACAACGATCATGTTATTTTCCCCAAGAGACTCAAAATCTAGAGAACAGTTTCTAGCCAAAATCAGTTTCATTAAAATGTATGTCTTAAAGTCAACCTTGGTATGATTTTTTTGAACTTACGGAACCAGAATTGCCTCCTTTCAAAAATGTATATAAAGCCTTCCAAGTGTCTGAACAAACATACTCAAATTCAGTCCCAGAGCACACGGTAGGTATTTTGGACACTTTCGACAGTCTTTCAGCTTCTGTTTTCAGACACAGAATGTTTAAAGCACAATGAAATAGTTGTTGTATTCAGATAACATTCAATCACATGGTAAAGCTGATTTTCATTCCAAACTTCAGACCAGCTGCTAGAAAGAAAGAGAACACCTCCCTCTACTGTTCCTTTCCGGAAAAAAAAAAATAACACCGCTTCAATAGTAATAGCGCAAGAGCTGAAAGCAGAAACACATTCAGGATAAGCAAAAAAAGGTGCATATTTTTCATGTGACACCTTTCTCTTTTTAAAAGGAAAAATGCTAAGTACACTGACCTCCAGGTCAGCAAAAAGGAAGAAAGCAAGAAAGCACAGTGAAGGGGTTGCCATCACCCGTCTTTGGACAGAACTGATTTAGCAACACAGCCTCCACAACATAACCTGTGCATGAGAATCTCAGGTGAAACGGTCAATGTTCAGCTTGTGTTAGTACCTCAGCCATTTTCTTAGGCACTAAAAGAAACCCACTTATTTCTATTCTGACCGTGTCTCTGTTTAGGCTCTGGATCTTCAGGGGTCAGCCAGCCATCTGTATCCAAGCCCCTGAAAACTATATTCCATGCTCCAAGAATTAAGCTCCAGGAACTAGCTCAATCAATCAAACAAGGGCATTAGAGAACTGCCACGATGCATCTGAGTATCTTGTCTTTATGAGCTCTAGTAGCAAATCCTTAGGGAAAGAGTATAAGTAACAGGTTAGACAATGTAGTCTTTCCTCAGGCACTCTTCCCTAGCTTTTGATAATCAGGAGTTTGGGACTTGCAGATTGTTCTAACAATTTACAATAAGTTCATGCAATAAGAGACAAAACTAAAACATTAACAAACACCCATGGTACAATTTAACAATTAGTCTTTTCTGCAATTATCATTATGCACCTTATGTTTTTTCACATGTGAAATTACATTTTGTCTTGTAATTCAAATATAGAAAAAAGTATTTCATAAATACCACAAGTGAGGGTCTGCTCCCCCCCAACAGTTACAAGTACTCTAACAAAACCTCCAGTATCTATTTGCAACACCACCATTCTTCTGTATGAGTTTTCTCTTTTTAAGACATTACAGTTAGGCTTTACATGTTTAGAAGTTACTGTATTTTGAAATCACAGTCCTCAAAATAAAATCTTGTACATGAACTAAAGTACGTGCAAGCTTCCCGTTTAGGCCAGCATGTGCTATCTTATTGCCCCTCAGAAAACAGTTCATGCTACATATGCAGGGTTCTTTCTTTTGTTAATAAGATTTTTACTCAATGTGCCCAGAGGCAACTCACACTTTCATCAGCTGCAGTATCTGCAATCACCTAGTTATTCTGCTAAGCAGTGGATTACAAAAGAACAGACTTTGGCCAAATGGAATGTAGGATTAAAATGTTCCCAGTTCTACCAGTGCTAGCAGGCTGGCTTTTGCTGTGCTAAGCATTTCCGAAACAATTTTTAAAACGAAGCAAAAAGAAATAGGACTTTTTGTGCTCCCTCAGGGGTAGGAGATGACTCATTTGAAGACAAACAGTCAGCAGTGACAGAGGCAGCTAACGTCATAATTTTCTGTTCCAAATAAGCAAAACTTCATCTCTGGATAAGTGCAAGGATTCCTGCTTTACATGTATTTTCACAAGTGAATGAGAACAGAACTTCAGCAACTACAGGATGATGATAATTTCTAATCAAGATGTGGTCCATGAGAAGTTAAAAACTAAACTATAATACTCGCCTGCTAATTTTTGGTTCTTTGATTTGTAAGTAAAGGAAGCAAATAGACTCTAAGGTACAGAATTCCTCCTATTCCCTGTTAGTTCAGCTGTAATCTGTGAGGTACACACAGAGCACAGTGAGGAGCTACTGCAGACTGGTTTCAGTGCTGGGATGGGAGGGTTCCAGGGATGAGGATGCTGTTCAGTGGGAGCAGCACAACCAGGCCAATGGGCTGTGGGTCTGTGGGTATAGAGGGGAAAAGAGATGGACAACCCAGGGGCTTCATATTTCTGCTTTGACAGCATGTCTATGTAATGCTCATTGCTGTTTCGTAATGCAGAATTCCTGGTTCATGTATTTTTAACATTGAAGACAATTCTCTTTAAAGAATAAAAATAAAATTTTGCCCTCAGTTCTCTTCCCATACACTTTGAATCTCATTATTTACTATTTTAAAAGTTAGAGAGTGGTTTCCCCATATTCTGTTTCGTCCAACTACTTTTTACTATGTTATCCATGAAACACTTGATTTCAAGAACCGCATCAAGGATTTCTGTTTGTTACTATGCTTTTTCATAGAGATACAGAGCATACACTTGTACAAAGAACTTGATACTTGTGGCTCATAATGCAACAGAGAGGTGTTTTTTTCATATTATGTAACCTAATGGGGTTTTTTGTTGATTTTCTGTCAAAACCCCATTTATACTTTAGTCCCTTCAGTTAACAGACTGTGGAACTAATTTCATCATCAGGTGTTTATAGTTATTTCTGCAAGAGGTAGGTAAATGCACTGAATATTTTTCAATTCCCTATGAATATCAAAGGTAAATTTTAGTTTAATCTATGCTCAGTCCATCAGTGAGTTATCTAAAACAGTGCAAATTAATTTGAAACACTGCTACAGAAAACAAAATAAATCACCATGGGCAGACAAATAACATCCAAGCCATTTTAGGCATAATACATCTACCTCACCTAAACACTCAACAAAGCTCAAATTACAATATTTTTACCCATTTAAGTTTTCCTTTAAAAAACCCGAACAAATCAACAGACCAACCACAAGAGCAGATAGTCACAAACCTCAGTGTAAAACTAAGTTCTTCATCCCCTACCTACTGAAATATTTTAAATGTACCACTTATAGGTTGTGCTTAATTATAATCACTTTAATGCACAAGAAAAGTAATGAAAGTAAAAAGCAAATAATATTTAAAGGTACACTGAGTGGTGTAGAAGACAGTGATAAATCTGTAGCATACTGTTTAACCTTAGTTTACAAGGAGTTAAATTTTCTGCTGCTGTGTGTTTTTAACTTATGTCACTCTGAAATTAGTGCTTTTTCTCCCAATTCCCTCCGGAAGCATCACTCATACACTGCACTGTATTTCTTGCTTATACATACGTTGCCAAAAGAAGTGATAATTTGAGTGAATTTGGATTTAGCTATGATTCTGGCATATATTTTGAGAAACAGAGCATGGCCCCCTAAAACCTGGGGACTGGTGATGCAAAGACCCAGCTCTGCTCAGCCTTGGCCCCTTCCCGGCAGGTGTCAGTGTGAGGCAGCGCTGTCACAGGGAATCCAGCTCTGCTCTATAACTTGGAAGAGCAGCAAAAGCAAAACAGCAAGGGATTTCCTACTTTCCTGCTAATATACAACTAATATATATATAAGAACAAACAGAAGCACTAATTTATTGAAAAAGAGCATACAAAACTGGGACAGGATTTGTGAGAGGGAAATTAAGGCTCTATAGAGCTGCAGGACCAACAAAGGACCAGAGGTCACCCAAAGATGCAAGGCTATACTTAGAAATTTTCCCACAATTTGTCCACCTGTGTCCAGACAGTCCTCCTTCACCCCAGAAGTTGCCATTTTCCCCTCTTTCCCCCCTTTTCTTTTCATACATATTGAGGGACTCCTAAACATACAGGCAGTTGTTTTTAATTTTCTTATGATAAATTATTCAAAAGAAAACCTAAGCAGCAGATTAATACTGCATCAGATACAATGATTTAACTTCCCTGTCTGTACACATCATTATTCCATATTTATGTGACCATATGCTGTTTTGCCCCTTATTTAGAGCAGAAGACAAAGCATGCTTCCTCAAATATTCAGTATTTCTCTCAGTCTTTGTAAGTCTGTATGAAATGCCCTGCTTTATTCACTCCATGCAAAAACTGAGTATAGAGTCATCCGTTCTCTTGCGGTCTTTTATGTAGAATTTATTGCTAACAGTTTTCTTGTAAGTACTAGTCACCTATACACCCAGTTCTCCTAGAACAGAAAACTACATTATGAACCTCATTTGACAAATAAACTGGGACAGAGGGATATACACCAAACCACAATGAATTGCTGGAAAAGCAGAACTGGGAGCCATGTTTATGTTTGCCTCTTTTCCAAGAGAAGCAATATTTGCAACACATGGACAGTTCATTTGTAGCCCTAAAAAATACTAGTACTGTGCATCTCAAACCCCCACCAATTGCACTGCTTTTTCTGGGTGACAACCTGCAAGATGAGACATTTGCTGGGTACTCTACAAAAAGTTTGTTACAAGAAGAGGACACGACTAACTTCACCCATAGTCCTCTGGGGTTGGTTTTTAGTTGCTTTTGTAGTGAGTTGTGGTTTGCTTTTTGTTTTCAATTTGCTTCAGTGCACTGGACACTTCCTGTGTAAATAAAGGACTGTTCTTACAGGTAACAAACAGCATAAATGTCTGTCTCTGTCACTCTCTGAAAACTAGTTACCCATACTCAGACTGCAGGGGCTCTGTCCTACAAGATTCTTATCTTCACTATCATATAATAACATAAGAAAGTAAACAGTGCTTATACAAACATTTCCCAAATGAAAAATGTTGAACTCTGCAATTTAGCTTTCTAATAGGGTGGATTCTTTTTATTAATTCTTTCATTTTATTAAAAACAAACCCATGAATAAATGCCTTCAAACAAAGCATCCTTCTCGGGATTAAAACTGAAGATGCCAGGTTGATAGCCATCAGCACTCATATCACTAGCTCAGCAACACTGGAAGCAGCAAAAGAAAACTTAAACCTGTTGCTCCAAATGCTAAATAGCCTCACATTAAAGCAGGTTCCCCGTTACATGCAGCATGTCCTGAGGACGTACCATGTTCCATTTCTCAAATACTAATTGGCTTAACACTAGGTAGCCAGGAGAACAGCCACTGGAGCCAGGCGAAGGGTCTCTGGCTCTGCTCTTTCCCATAGCTACAGGGGTTTATTCAATAACTGGATACTTTCTCCAGGAGGTGTTGGTTTACTGCATGTTGCTAATGCTGCCTTAGTGACTGACCATCAAGAGAATTCAGAAACTTTGCCATGCTATCCGAATTACATTGAACAATGTGAGAGTGGCATAAACAGTGTCTTTTAACAAAATAGCAAGAAACATCTCTCCACACTTTTATCGCCAGAATGGGCTTAAGGTTAGGGCACATCAAAGGCAGGGAAGAAAAGCTCTTTCATACTGGAAAGCTCTGAAGATTACTATCAGCTTCCCTTATCTGCCAGTAAGTGCCTGATGACCTGCTCCCTCTCCTTGATACCCTGTGCTTAACTAAGAGCTCTTCTTTTTGGAAAAGCAAGGTTTGGGCTAGTTTTGGAAAACTAGCTTTTTGGAAAACCAAAGAAAACATTTAAAAAATAATCCCAGGAAATCCAAAGGCTGACAGTATCTGTTATCACCTTGAAACATTTTCCAAGCCACAATCTATAACCTCTTCTCCTATGCCTGCCTCCCACTGGATGCAAGATGAGAAAACGCAGTAAACACTGTACTGTGTTACTTGAAATATTAAAAGCTGTGACAAAACTTTTGCAATTAAATAATTTCTAGATTAAAACCCAATCAATATGTTATAGAGGTTCAGGGAGTTCCTCTATGTTAGCTGCTTAGTTTAAACAGCCTGGGCAAAATTTACCATTTTCATGGTACTTTTTTTAAAAAATAGGGCTTCTTCCTTAAGCTCTTTGATTTCCTTGTTATAATCAATATTTAAAACATTTATTTCGGTAAATATGGTTATAAACCACATTAACTCACTTTTAAAGAAGCCCTGGTTCAAGCACATGATCAAATGTGGAATAATTGCATTAAAGAAAATTATGACTTCACTGATTCCAGTATTAATTTCTATAGGGCTTTCACACTTAACACGGACTGAATATAGTGCTTAATATATTTTCTTTAAATATAAAACTGTGGCAATGTTTTTACATTGCTTTCATGCAAACATTCATGAAGTATTATTTGTTAATCTTGCATGTAGTACATAAGGAACAAAAATGGTACAATTTTGTGGCCTTATTTCTACATAAAGGATAGAATAATTGATAGGATTTTAATTTAAAGCCATAATTATTAAAACCCCAAGGCAAGTTGAATTTTCTGCTGTCATTCAATTTACAGAATATGAGCTCACACTGCCTACAGGCAGCACACAGAGAAATGTTTATTTTGTGAAATCTAGTAAGAAGAGTTCAGAGTTATTTCTGAACGTTAATATTATGCAAAATCCGCATTTCTGCAAATAAAACTCACTGTTTACGTTCTATTGCAATAAAATCAAGACACACATTATGAACAAGACTTTCAGACCAATTAGGCATACAATTACATGTGCAGAAGGCATGCACAATTGTGCAGCTAATTTGTGCATGAAATTACTTTGATTGCACATACTAATTGGATAAATGTGTGTGCAAATGCCAGTAGTCATTTGTGCTAGCAATTATCCAATGCGCATACATAGTCATGGCAACTGCATGCATAAATTAGATGCAGTCTTGCATACCTGACTGGTCTTGGGTTTTAATCAGAAATGCTTTTTTTTCTTCTACCAGGTCACTTGGACACAATATTTCTGGAAATTTCATACTTAATTCTTATCCAGATGAGCCAAAGCAATGAACATCAGCATTACTGAGCAATCTCATTTTCTGATAAACAAGAAAAGGAAAACAAGCGAGTTCTTTTCTAGAGATAGAACCTTATATCTTCCTTTGATAAGGGAGAAGATGAGACTATAAATCAGTATAAAACACAACTTTCATGACACTTACCTGAATACAAATTACAAAATTTGTTTGTAGGTTATAATCTATAAAATGAGTAAATGTGAAAAATCTTCTGTATTCACATGGAGGTTTAGGTAATTCTTCCAGACAAGACTACCATTGCTTGCACACCTAAGTTCTGTGTTCACAACCTTCAATACTAAAACAAATTATTCCATTTAAAAGCAATGGATATGAGTAAAAACACATACTCATCCATCCATACATGTAGGAGCCCAAACCCTGAATTCCCTAAAGGAAACAGTTTACATTATTTCCTTCACATCTAAAAAGCTACTTAAACATACGTATAGTAGGAAAATGTCTTTCAGTAAGAATGAGCTATTCAGTATTATAAATCTAAGAATACTACTAAACTGAGTGCTTACAAAGCAGCATCAGGAACTTTAAAGATACTTTTTTTTTTTTCAGCCAAGTAAGTTTATTTTGCCATCTGAAGGTAAGTTCTTAGGAGTCTACTTTATAAATGAGTAAAACAGCTTCCTCCCTCAACTACTGGCTTCAGTTCTGGTCACACTCATTCAAAAAAAAAAGAAAGGACAGAACAGACCAAAGGCTCTAAAGAAGATCAACAAAAATGATCAAAGATACCAAAAAAAAAAGAAAAGAGAGTGAAAAATAGGACATTCTTCTTTAAAGTCAAGATGAATAAGAGAAGACATGATGAAGAGATAAAAAAGAGAACATTTAAGAAGGTAAATTAAGTGCTTCTGTTTACTCTCATAACAGAGGCAGAACACTGAAAGGAAGTATATTTAAAGCTGACACCACCACCCTCCCCTTTTTAAACAAAACTGAACTGTACTTAATCTGTGAAATACATTGCCAACAGATATCACAAGAAACAAAGATCTTAGCAGCATTAACATGGAACTATTACAGAAAATTCTTTTAACATCTACAATTGCACCAATTAATTTTTAGGAAGATTCTGTATCTATACCCCCCCAAAAAACCAAACCTACATCTCTTCAAGATAATTCTTTTGTTCAAAGATGATTATAAGATATGTTTTTAACAAAACCCTTATTACTTAATAGAAAATTTTCCTTTGAAATACTGTTTCCACACAAATCCTATGGTGGGTTATCAGCATTTTGGTAGCTTAGAAGAATGATAACTCCCCAGCTAAGACTCAGAGAAGCTGTGCATCTAATGTAGACCTGGATGTTAAAAATAATGTGTCTTAAAAGTATTTACAAAGATCCTAAAAAGCATCTATGCAGATTTCAGTAGGGAAGCATCCAAAACCAGCTGTGACTGACAACAGCATACTACAACACATGAAAGGTTTGTGTAATCAAGAATGACAACCGTAATCAAGTAGCAGTTTGTCTCCTCAGTGGCTTTTTGTTTGTTTAAATAATAAATAGTGGCCATATCACTGCACATTCTCCCCTCTCTGTTTCTAGCCTCTTTCCATTCTGACTCCCAATGTTGTCTGATAATGCTCTGCCTAGCATGGAATTATTCATTTTACCTTTAAGGTAAACAGAAAACACATTCTCTTCTGGAGTTATCCTAAGATCAAAGGAATTATGGTTGGCTAGGCTATTTTATAATCTGAAATAACACGTTTCCATCACAGCCTGTCAACAGTCCTTATGCCTTATACATGGCAGTTTTAAGACACAGACATGTTCCATCTTTTTATAATCCACAGCTTTCGGAATTCTTTTATCCACTCACATTTAAAAAAAGATGGAGATCTGAACCAAAACAAAGTTTTAATCTTCTGTGTAGATGTCACTAAATCTAGTTTCACTGAAAAAAAAAAATCCCGCTAATCCTATAGTGACTAAAGAGTTGGGTTTAGGAATTCCAGGAACACACAAGAAGTTTTTGCTTATGTGAATGGCTCTATGAAAGCGACTTCTTTGACATTTGACAACTCCAGAACAAATCATTTGACTGTTTGTCTTAGTACAGTAATAGCAGCAGTGTGTTTGAATCCACTGGAAAAGCACTGATCATAAGTAATTTGTCCAATAATCATATGGTGGCAATCAGTATATCTGTACATAATCTATTACATTACTGTACACTAGCAGAGATTAATAGTTAGCTGGTACTTACAGCATTTACGTATTCTTCTGGTTGGATTTCTTAATTTCTCTGAATTAGCAGTTAAGGACACTGCAGCTGTCATCAAAAAGATCTGAAAATTTAGGAAAAAATAATGATTAACTAGCTATCATTCCTAAACAATGTATGTCCTGTGTTCTTACGACTAGATCTAATCTGAAAAAGTTAGTAAATGCCTTTTCCAAACCAAGTGAAAACTTCTTAAGGAAAACTCCTTCACATAAGAAATACAGACTCTGGGTTTATGATCAAGATTCAATGCACTAACATTCTTAGCACTCAGGAAGGCAAATGTATCTACATCGCTAAACAGCTTTACAATTTTACTGTTAAAGACAGACTGTAAGAACTAGAAACAGCTTAGAAGTGATTGTCTACTCACATTCTCCTGAGCAGACCGTTAAATTATTCCACTGATTAATGAATAGCCACTGCTTTTCTGGAAGGAAAAATAATAATCAACTGAAAGAAACCCCCAAACTCACTCCACAGTTAGAAATATCAACCTCTTTCATTCCTGACAATGCCTTGGCACGTTGTTACCTCTTTTGCTATGAAAAAATTACTAAATATTGTTTTTTAAACATTTTCTCCAGAGTTTTATGATGTTAGAGGCCTTCTGCTAGATTGCCCTGCACACATTTCTTGCACATATGCAAGCTGTAAAGTTCTGGTCTCTTCAGTCCATCCTTGTGAGGAACCTGCCCCAAACTGCCTATTATTTCACTGTCTTCTCACAACTTTTCTGGTTTTCCAAAATGCTTTTGGAAATAGGGTTATTTCCGAGCCAAGACATGTGAACTTCATCACTAGTAAGGCGTTACTTTAGCAGAAGAGTGTCTCGCTTTTTGTTTTCTGTTTCTTAAGTTTTACATTTCTCTTTATGAATGGCCACTGGGCATAGCACTAACACTGAGCTGACAGCTTCAAAGAAGTACCAAGACCTCTCTCTTGAGCATTAGAACTACGTTACAATTATCATCCTGAACGTTTATTTAATGTTTTCCCTCCCATATAGGGTTCTACTTCAGGTGTTTTTCCTTAAGTTGGAAACTTTTGATTTTATGGGCTTTGTGGTACTAAATCTGCGGTACTAAATCTGTGGACTAAGCTAGCCTTTGGTACCTAAGATACCTAAATCTCATGAGATTTCGTTCAGGTCACAACCTCCTTGTTGAGTTTTCTGTCCTCAGAAATGGGAATATCAGCCCTATTTATGAGGTTTGCAAGTGTGCATCACGCACAGATGTGTACTTCAAACTATATTATAAAAATACTATCAAACTAACCAACTATGCTTTGTACTAAGCTCCATAATGTTGAAAGGAGGTGGGAGAGGAGGTATTTGGATTTTGATAGCTTTTATATCATAATAAAGATGGAGGAATAGCAGTTTTGGAACTTATTGATATGCATGGAACTCCAGAAGCTCCTATTCTTTCACTGCATTGCATTTATCATGGCTATTCTCTTCTAAGACATAGAAAAATGATTCAGCAAAAATTGAAGTTCCTCATTTCTATGCTGCAAGGGCTCATATTCATTTTCAGGGCAGTTCACAGCCTCAGAAAGATAGCTATTGTTAGCATGGACCATTCCTGAAACCTGAGATGCCCTGCTGAGGACACTCCATCAACAAAATCACAGTTGTCCTGCTTTTGTGTAAGTGATGCCCTGCTGTCCTCACAGCCTATTAGATTGCCCCAAGAAAATTTGTCCCATGTCACTTGCTGAACTCTGAATTTTTAGTTTTTCCTGCCATCAGGTGTAACACAGTTCTCTTCTCTCTCCAGATGGCAGTGTTTTCTACATACACTGGAGAAAGCAGGACTCTCTAAAGCTGTATGTCACATCTCTATAGGTAGGAAAGAGTCTTTTAAAGTGTACAAAATTCTTATACCTTTACTCAAAAATTTATATTACAAGTACTATCCAGTTCTAGCAGAAGTGGGAAAGAAAACCACAATCCTCCAACACAGAGTACAAGAAACTAGTGGTCTGGGGTTTTTTAAAACAGATTCATTTTTAACATTCCTTCCATGGAAAAAAAGTGAAACAATAGATGTAGCTAAAATAAATGTCACAGATATATCTTGTGACCATTTACAACTAGAGTTGCAATGGTTTTTCTTGAACTTCAAAGTGCTTGTACAGAAAGATGGACTAAGCATCTGGGGTTCTAACATTATGTTTTCAGTCACAAAGACCAAAACAGAGTACGGGGAATTTGAAAGCAAACAGGAGTAATCATGACACTGGCTAACTGCAATCTCCATCCCCCATTCATATTGGGAGAACTTAGTATTTCTTTCTAAGTTTCAGCCCTGAGCCATAATTTTGTATGTATCAAGCTTCAAGCCTGACTACATTTCAGCATTTGACATAGTCCTCAGAGCCAAAAGTCATCTTCGACAGTAAATATAAAACTTCTAAAAATATTAAAACAATAAATGCTCTAAATGTGTATTTTTCTTACATTCCAATTTAAGCAGAGGTTCCTTCTTTAGGCAATCTCAGTGGAAAGAAAAAAAAGAGAAGAGACGGCTATGTTTCAGTTTAGCTTCACTTCAGTGACCGCTGTTTCTCATTTAACAGAAAATCTCTTTCAATTCTGCTCAGCTTCTTGCACTCTTTTATGTCCATCAGCTCTTTCCCAGTCTAAGTAAAAACAGTTTTGTAGGTTGTTGTAAAAGAGATTAAATCACCACAGACATTTCCCTTCAACTCCTCCAGTGTCTCCTGAGAGACTGCTGTTCTGAGACACTGCTTTTCTCCACCCATTTTTCAGCATAATTTTTCAGTAAATTAATTGGTAAGTTAAACACATCTTTGTAATCAGAACAAAAATACTCAGAAATTACCACATATTTTTAAGAGCAGAAATTCACTTTAAATGATCTATTCTGATTTCCATGTTGCAGTCATAGAATTTCAGTCTTTATTTCCAGCAGTTATATGCCTTGTATGGGCTCACAGGCTTTTCAGACTTTGAAGACTTCCTGAGAAAGAAAAGCTATCACTTTCTCTGGTTGCTTGTTTCACAGTTTTCAATTATGAATTTACTTTGTTTGAGACTCTAGTCCTTGCTGTGTTTGCATTAGAGACTTTAGAACACAAACCTCGATCCAATGAAGTTATTTGTACACTAACAGTTATCATATTAAGTTCTTTTTTAGTAGCTCAGCAAGCCAACCTTGAAGTCCCTGATTTACATGCGTTTCTCTAGCCTGACTCACATTTGAAGCTCTTCTCTACGTTCTGTAAGTTCTTCAACATGGTTTACAATTTAAATGGCAGAATTAATGAGAACACACTGCAAAATCAAAAATGAAAACATACTAACCTCATACTAACTCATACTAACAGTGCACAAAGTGATTTTTATATTATTATCAAATTTATGCTATATTATACAGCATTTGCCGGGAGTTTCTGTTGAGTCATTTACTACCATTATTTTTAAAGCCTTTTCAAAGTCACTTCCTTCCTGGACATTGGTTATAACTTCAAAATGGACACTATTTTCTCTGTTCTACAAGAACACATTTGACTACAGCACCATTAAGACGTAGTTTATTATAATGGCCAATACTTACCATTACAAGCTGTATTACTATGCGTAATGGCTCTGTCCTTGTCAATGCTTATTAAGCCATAATCATTTTGTCACTGGCAAATGTTCTGAGTGGTAGTACAATATTTATGTTACATTATTGATAACAATATTGAAGAACATAATACTTTTCAACCCTGCCAGAAATACTGCCTTTCAAAGACTATTTCCTGTTGTTAGGTCCTTTGTGAAGTCTCTTACCCGACTTAAATCCATTTTACATGTGCTCCATTCAGAATACTTTGATCATCTCTTGTGTTCTAGCATAGCTAACAACTTGCATCTAAAATATGTATTACATCTGTGCAAATACTTTTATGAACTTTAATAATGAAAAATGATATAAAATTCATCAAACGATACATCCATAATACAATGCTAACTGTCAAAAGGAATGGAATTACCTACAAACTTTTTCTTTTCCATTCTTTGCCTGGGATTAGTCAAATTAATCAGCCTATAAGAAATGCCAAACCAATCACAAATGAAAACTAGAAATTGAGTCTGGTAAAAAATACACAAATGAGCATCTGGAAAGTATCTAATTTCTAGTGATGGGACTCATAGAAAATGGAAACCTAATTACTAATACTTATTTCTACTGTGTATATTAAACAAGGTGCAAAAATGAATGGATCACACTAAAGCTAAATTCTGCAGGCTGTATTTGTATGTGAACAGAACTTCAGAAGCTAAGAATGCAATAAAACACACTGCAGAAAAGACTGGTTACATGAAATTAGGAAAGAATAGTTTTGCAAAAAGTTAGAATAAGAGTAAGATTTGAAAGCATTACAAGAATAGAAGCAGCTTCTTCCTAAAACATTCTACACATTTCAAGAAAAGCTCATTGCAAGCGAACTCACTAAGCTTGTTCTAAAACCAGAACTGTATGCAGCCAAAATGGATACTGTAGATGAAATATAAACTGAACTACTACAGCAATTGTATACGTTATTTAAAGCTATTTAAAACATTTTTAATTTAGCAAATTAAAAAAAAGCACTGAAAGAATTCTTAATTTTAAGATGTATCTCCTTTTTTCCAACTTTCAGTTTTATATTAATCCTACCAAACTATTGCCACTTAAATGGCTGTGTGTGCAGAAACAAACCTGGTGCCTAGACTGAGATAATATTTTCATATAGATTAAAATAAGTAATGCATTTAAAAGTCTGAGAATTGTGTGGTATTTTTCTGAAAAGCCTAAGTGCTCTTTTTCGTTATCTGAATACTTACAAAATTGCTCCTGAAAAACAGAGTTAGCCAAATCCTACCCAGATGACACTACGTATCCATGTATTTTCTCATTCCCTTTGATGAACACCAAGCAGATAACGCAGCCATCTGGTCAGGGAGAAAGAAATTGTGTAAAAATGAGATATGCGTGTGTAAATAAAAGATTGATGAATGAAGCCCTGAAAGCTGAGATGAAAGTGAAGCAGAACAGACAGGTAAATCATTCTGATACTTATGTTAGTGCTGAAATTATGTTCCTCTACTTTCTATTTTTTTTTCCTGCTGACAGCAGTGCAGGTGACAAAAAATACTTTCAATTTTGCTGCTGACACAAGTGCTGGAGGTTAGCAAACTGGTTTAGTTCTATTGCTGAGAAAGCACGCTTTAGTCAGGAAGGAGCAAGAAAGTTTTGCTGCTTCATTTTTAGTTACTTGCGATGTATCCGCATACTAGCGTGCTGGTGGTTAGTTAGCTATAAAGCTCCAACTTCAACACTACCTACAGAATAATGTAGAATGGCTTGACAAACTGAAGCTTGGTTTAGAAAAACAGCAGTTCTGAACCTGTTCCCTTTAACTCAGACACAAAGAGCTAAATATATCCTCCTGCACAGTTTCAAAAATATCTTTAAGCTATATTCCTTGCCCAACAAAACTGAATCTTCTGGTGTTAAAGTATGTTTAAATAAAATATTAATTTTAGCTAAAACAAAACTGAAATAAAACCCAAGCACCTCTTTACAGGTAAGCTTCACTTAGGAGCCCATTAGACTGAAGATGGAAACAGGATCTGTTTTTTTCACATGAAAATCAAATGATACAATATCTCATGAACAACTAGCTTAGAGCCTGAAGAACCCTACTAGATGCAACTCCTGCTCTATTTCAGGCAGGAAATAAACTGACTCTAAACCCCACTTTCTTTGTCATCATTCATCTCAGTGTTTCCCAGTCTTCCTTTTCACTACAATTATTCTCTGCTTTTAAATGATAAGTTAACATTTTGGCAATGAACAAAAAAGATGGTGGTATGCAAAAACCCCACAACAACTAATTTTTCCTATAAATAATCATTGTCTGCCATTACAGTAAGCTTACTGAGTACACCTAGAACTGCAGCACTGTGAGCAAAAAGAAATGTTTACTACTTATGTAACATCTGAAATATCCACTGGTTAGTTGTTGGTGTATTGGACATTATATGCATTTAAAGCCAACAGCAGTCTCAGCTCAGTAACATTTGCCTAACTTTCATTAAACAGACCCGTTTTGTAGATCAGCAGTATCAATCTTATTTCTTAGTTTATTATCTTATACAATCCCTGATATTTAGTGTAAATTACATAACCATGCAAATCAACACATTAGAAGTTAAGCCTTTCTGACTGACATTTTCATATTCTGTGGACATTGGTGCCCTTATAGTTTAAGATTATAGACATTTTTTTTAAGAATGACCTAAGCAAATCTGCACCACCTACAATTCCAAAGATGTAGGAATCTGAAAATTAAGGTACTCAGAACTTCAGAGCTGTAAAATGACAGAACACAGTCCTTCTGCTTCAAAAATCACATACGTCTACCATAACATTTAAAAGATTTTTCCCAACAACTGTCTGCAGCAGCAGATCTGCTGCAACTGAGCAGCTCTGAGTCAAGTAAAAAAAGCAAGATACTGTGCTTCATTTGCCGGAACAGTTTTAGGGGTGAGCTTTCAAAGGCAGAAGCAAACATTTGATACCTGCCTCTTCTCTGACTGAAGTCAGGCATCTCATTCTAATTTAGAACTTTGGGAAACCCCCTTGTATTTTATGTTTTAGATATATTAGATTACCACACTTACTATAGCTATAGTGATTATAAAAATGATACAGCAAATCACTGACAAGTGTTGCTTAACAGCATTAGCAAGAGAAATATATCAAGTTAAGCCATTGCATTACTTATTTACAAGTCAAATATATTTTACTTTATAATATATACTTTAAAGTAAAAATAGTAATAGCTTTTAAACATTTTTTTTAACTAACAACAGTGGTAGAATCATAAACAATCCAGAGTGCATATCATAATTTTAAAAGTACACTGTATTTGTAAAGAGATTTTAGTAAGGAGTGTGTGATTTTGCCATATTTCTTGACATAAATTGAATAAATATGTTATTTTCCTAAAACCAGTCAAGTAACAATGATCATATATAAGAAGAGGGCTTGTATAACACTCCACAATATAAATCACCAGTAAAAAAAGTAAAGTTCAGAATAGGAACTCAGCATTTATATCCATACATCCATTTTAAATATATTATGTACAGCGTGCAATATTACTTATCAACAATAGGTTATTGTTTATATTGCTAGTAGAATAAGTAATGTTCAGAATGTGACTGCTAAGAATGCACAATGTGCTTGTAGGAACTTCATGTACATTACAGCAGCATACATTACAGCACCATGCCACGGAAGAAGACTTGACTTACTTTTAATAACTTAGTGCATAGGGCTGCTTACTCCAGACCTTAGCACTGGGGAGAATTCAGTATCAGTTACAAACACTATTTTTATTTTGAACTGTTAGGAAAGAGACAACAAAGATAAAAACACATGCGAGCTTATTACTGAATGAACTGATGCTGTGGAGTGGTGAAGAGCAGCTGTCATACTGTATTGCTTACTGACACATCCAACAGATAGCTGTGGGTGATATTTAGCAAGGCATGAAATGCCAGAATCACAAAAGAAAAATGACATCCACAGATGTCAATCAGTTACTGCCTCCTCAACTTTGCATTTTCTTTTAGAGTTTTTAATGCACATTTCCATCTTAAACAGTAAATATTGTCTTGCTCTTTAGATGCAACATGCATTCTCCTTTCATGCAGCGAAGTGTCAAAAGGAAACATAAATCTCCTAAACCCAGAGAAAAGCTTGTGTCCTCATGAATAATTGTTTAACCTTTTAAGTACCAAACCCCTATGCCTTAAGAGTTCTTTCACATCTATGACAGGGAAAGAAATACCTGAGTATATACATGCTCTCTTGCTTATGATTGATACTGGGACAGCTAACAGGCTTTATCTTGTTTTCAGCAGCTCACAGTCCTACCACATACTGCTTCAAAAAGAGTGGAAAAGCCCCAGAACCCTACTGCAACAGAACAGAGTCCATGGACTCTATGTCCAGAGTCATGTCCAGTGTGCCCAGTTTGCACACTGGGCATGACTTTGAGCCATGGCTGTATCTCTGTCCTTGCCACAGCTTTTACAAAGTGTAAACATGGCATGACGTTTTGCCCCTAGAAAAATTAAATACTTGTGAGATACATCAGTACAAATAAACACTACAGTTGCTATATTTAAACAACAACAAAAAGTCCAAAACCTTTTTACACTTGGGAATAGACACCATACTAGCTTCCATCTAGGCATTAATATCAATGGCAATGGAAAAGAAGTTCTTGAAAAAAACATACTACAGAGTTCTCCTTGATAAGAGAATTGCTGCAGTTCACCCACACAGATTACTACAGAAATATAAGACAGAGTAATTTAACACTGATTTTAGCTATACGACAAAAATGGGAACAATGCTTTAATCTGGGATCTACCACTTGTTCCTTCTATGGCCATAGGGAAATCAATTAACATCCTCAATTTGGTTTTGGCAGTTATAAACCAGAGATGCTTAAAATGAGTCATCATATCAAAACAAAAATTAGAAGAATGTTAAAGGTGGAAAAGAAGCATAATTATCATTAATCCCATGGAACAAAAAGGGAATACTCTTCTGCACTTCCTGAGTCAACAATGAAAAGGTATTTCCTTTGAGAAAAGAAACAGCAAACCACACAAGTAACCAGTGAGAACGTGCAAGTCACCTGGCACGTTATTTGACATAGCACCAGGAAGTTTATTAGACATTACTGAAATACAGACACAGTTACTACCTTGAGAACTCAACACAATGTAAGCCAAACAAACAAGAGGCAGGCAAAAGCTGAAGTTGCACGGGCTGGTGGCTGTGCAGCAGCCAAGTTCTCTTGTGAGAGCTGGAATGCAGCACAGGACAAGTAATTTTTTCCCCCTGCTAGACAACGCAATAAAACATCTAGTTTAGTTCGTATCTTGAATTCAGACACATAATTATACTAAAACATTTAGTAATCTTGTAAGTCAGATTTAAAAAAGTATTCAAAGCTTGGGATAATGGATGAAAGTAAAATGATAAAAAGACAAATTGGGTCAAACTAGTGTAATTACAGTAAAAAGAATTAACAAAACCACCCAGATCATACAGGAATGGGAGTTGGAAGTTGTGCAAAGCTTAGAAGATGTAAGAGCTAACTTAGTGCTAAAAGGGGGAAAGCAAGTCAACACTTTCCAGTCACTGCTACTAACATGAATGAAGCACTCAAAGATTCTGCATCCAAAGAGCTCAACAAGCTGATGCACATGGCCACAACCAAAACTTGGACTTACTGAAAATCTCATGGCTAGACAACATCTGAGAACAAACAGAGGCTAATGGCATTTATTAAGCCAGTCTCCTGCCTCTAGGATGGCAGTGCCTAAAGGCTGAAAGTGGTAGTGTAGCTCAGCATGATTTTTACTCTTCGTCCAAGTACTGTGTTCAAACATACATTAAAAGCAGAAATGAGTGAGGAACAAAGGTGTCCTCTTCCCTTACTGGGAATTCTCTCCCCTCTGAATCAAAGAAACAGAACAACCAACATAGGTGCAAAGCCAGGAGCCTGTCAAGCCTTTTGCTGTTTTCTTTTTCTCCTTCACAGAAGGACTTCTCTTATCCTTTTTTGCTCACAGGCACATGAAAAATATAACATAACCACTATGAACAAGGCTTTTTTATTAGCTAGTTTTTGCAGAGTATACAGTAAGATAAGAAGTGGTCAAGAAGTAAATGCAGCCTGGGTAGAAGACTGAACAAGTAGAAAAACTAAACATTCTCGTCTGATACTATGCAACAGTGTCAGATAACTGTGTTCCATGATTTTGAGTAATTGCTTTCAAAACAGAATATATTGTTGAAAAGGATGCTGTAGAAACATACCTTACAATGAAAGGCTTTGCAAAATTATGTAATTTGTAAAAACTGAGAAATTTGGCCTTTGCTTTGCTTCCGTTCCTTATAGTTATTATTGCTTCATTATACAGTCGTTTGTACAATGTTTTGGCAGACATTTACTATTGCATAAATTAAACTCACTGAATATAGTTTTGCCTACAGGTCTTTATGAAAATACCAGCAACATTTTTATTTGAATGTCAAAGTTTGTCAACCATTAAACTGATTGATTTTTCATTATGCAATTCAATAGAAGAAGCAATCTTCAGTCTGTATGCAACATTACTCTAGGAAAAATACACATCTTTGAAAAATCCTTCCTGCTTATTGTTAAAGAAAAAAGTCTCTTCACAAAGGAGCTACCTTTTAAGGCTGCCTTCATACATTTTATTAATATACCAGCAACAGATACGATGCTGTAATTCAATTCAGTGAAACAGAATGAATTCATCTGTGGTAATCCAAAAATTCCAATAATCCCCTAAAAACCTTTTCAAGTGGCTTTACAAGAAAAATATCTATTGATTTCACTAAGAATAGGTTTAAGCCCTGTAGTGTGATGCTACCATAGCATCCATTACCCCAACCAGACTCAACACTGTAAAGCAAGCTCCTTCAGACAGCAGCGCAGCACAAGCTTCCCCAGAGGAAGCCTCTCAGCCCAGCACTGCAGAGATACTGATCAAGTTCAGAGAACAGTATCTGTAGATTGTTTAGCTCTTAAGTCTTCTTTGCAAAATCACCAAGGATGACAGCCACCGAAATGCCTAAAAGAACTCAGAACTTACCTCGTATTCCCCTAAAAATCCACAAAATGCCGAAATTTACATCCAGAGCTGCATTTAGTTTTCCCTGTGCAGGATGAGCTGGTTCATCTTTTCAGCTCCTGAGGAGCTGAAAACAGCAAGTACAGGCTGAAAGCTGAGGTGCTGTAACTATACTTTCCACTTGGCAGTGATCATCCTTGGTCAGAGAAGCCATTATTTATCAACGACAAAGCTTCAAGAAATTCAGAAGAGTAACCCCAGAAAACCAGGCCTGCACTTGTGCCATCCTGCATTGCACTGCACCACAGATTTGGTTCATTGTTTGTATTTTCTCAAGAAGGAAGTGACAGGTGTAACCACCTAGGAAGAAGGGATTATTTCTCCCTCAGGATATGGAGTGAGTACTGGACAAAAGAGGCATCACAAATGCAAGCAGATGGGAGAGGAGCGCCAGGTCCCTCAGCATGGGAGCTGAGAGGAGCAGGGAGTGGAGGCACACAGACCCTCTTCCTCAGCTCTGCCTACAGACCTACCTGTTCCCACCTCGCACATGCTCTGCTGCTGTGCTGCTGAGGTGTCCCAGCCAGGCCTCCTGCTGCTGGGGCCACAGTCCAGGCCAGGGGACATAACACCGTTTTAGGAGTTCCTTGAAGCACACTTCATTCACATTTTTGTGATTACCATTTTTTGTTACAGGTATCCCACTGCTTTTATTTATAAACCTTCCTAGAAAATGAGATTATTCATGCAACCAAGGTATTACAAATGCTTAGAAAAAGGCTGTGTAGGAGGAAATTTATAGAACTGATTGTTCATACTAAAGAGGTAACATGGAGCACAAAATTCAGCAGTTATTTTATACTTTCTAACCACAAATAAAGCACACATCCACATTTGTGGCAATAAACTGAAAGGTGAAATGCTGCCTAATTAATTACCTGATTTATAAGAGGTACCACAGAACAAAATCTGGAGAAGATTCTGATTAAATTCAGTGTTGTAACTCTGAATAGTCTTCAAGGAGGACAGTTTTCAAACTTCAGATCTCAGTTTTCTGTGATTCCTGCTTAATTTGGTTTATTTCTCTTTTCTTTCTTAAAATAAAGGATGAATTAAACCTTATTAAAAATATATAACATAACTAAAATAATTAAATAATTTAAAAGAATACATTCAGTGCATGTAACAGTATTTTTCAGACTCACTAGGCCATGGACAATGAAATTGAAAGCTAACGTCAGGTTATAGTAACTTTAGTTTTGCTAGCACAGTCAAAAGCACTTTACTACAAAAAGTTATGACTTTTGTTATGTCTATAAATAGGCAATCTACTGATTTATCACACAGAATGTTAATGACATTAGCATTAAGTTCTAATTAAACAATGAAGCAATATGCACTACAACCTGCCAGCAGAGTATATATAATCAGAAAGCGAGTTCTTTAAAAAGTACGATTTTGTTATTTTTACTAAGCAGTAAACAAATAATTTGTGCTGATTGGTGAAACTTTAAGTGTGAAATACAGAAAATGTCAGAGGTAGAAAAGGGACTTGGCTGACAAAACATCTGCTATCCCAATCACTTCATAACAGTTGTATTTGAATGTTTCTCAGAAACTCATTTGTGCTTCAACTCAAGTATTACTGCTATCCATTTTTACAGTTACCATTAACACTGATCATTTTCTTTCTGAAATACATACTTTCATATTTTATTGACCTCTCAAAAGGTTTCCGAAAATATCTGTCACCATTTTACATCTTTTTCCTACTACATTAAAGGAAACTACTAAACCAAGTTTGTTGAGGAAATCAGTGCCAGAGCCAAAACCCATACCCATTTCTCTTGAATCCCAAGTTGATACATTATCCACTGCTGATTGTTACTCTTCATTTCAGTAATGCTTCGTCCCTCCTTTATTACACCCGTGTGCATATCTGCATTTTCAGACACCACTTCAGACATGACATTGGAATAGGCCATGTGAAAATATTTGATGCAAACCAAGTTTTTAACTGTGTACTCCATGCAGTGTGCATTTCAAGTGCTATCTTAGCAGAGATTAATATGTCCTTACAATATAACTGAGGGGCTGTTAGCTTTTACTGTGCTCACATTTTCATTTTAGATTCAGACTTAAAGAGTCTGGAAAGTAATCTAAGGTTTCCTGGCCTAATACTTCTAAGGAAAGGAAATGCAAGCATCATGTACAAGTGTCACCAAAATAAGCTGTTTTATGAGGGCTTCCTTAGTAGTAGATAGCATTTGTGTTATTTTTCATAAGGGCTTTTTTTTTCTCTCTCTTGGAGCTGTATGATGTAATAATGAACACACCATTCTTTAAATTAGGTTTAGGTATTATTTCAGCATCCAAATATGGAGCAGGAAAATATCACATGACTTAGCTAATAAAATACTGTAAGAATAATACAGTGGATTTGCTCTGAATAATCTACAGTCTAAGAATTATTCCCTGAAGGTACTTAGCCAAAGCTTACGCAAATTTTTGCGCAAGAGAAAAAAGGCTAAATTCACCGGATAATTTATTCACAACAAAGGACTCAACCATGACTTGCAGTGACTTTCACGCTATCAAAAAGTTCCCAGAGCAGAGAAATGTTTCGTTACATTGGTCTGACAGCTGGTCTCTCATCATGATTAAACGGCTTTCCCTTGGGTGAGCTCCAGAAACACGCTTGGGTTTGAAACAGAACAGATTCAGAACTCCACACTGGCCATTAAGAGTTTCTTATGTACACAGAGTCTAAACCATAGCATGAGAGTGCTTGGATTTGTGATTTTTTGTTTGTTTTTTAGAGAGAAGACTCCTGTAAGTTATAGACTTGAGCTGCCACTATGATGTCAGCCAGTAATTAAAATACTTGTTCCTCAGTCTGGACATTCAACTCAGATACAGAATACCAGCTTACCAGCAAACACCACACTGGTTTTATGGCTTGTGAACTAGGCCTTGAGGTATCAATGAACTGCAGTCTAGCACAACATTATCCAGAGGTTTTATCATTATGCCAATATGACTTACTAACCTAACAGCTCCAGAACTGAGACAACAATCACTTCCAACAGCAAAGCATTTCTTAGTCCTGCTCCATGCTTAGAGCAAAAGAAAAGGAATAAGACAAAACTACCAGTACTCAACTAGAGAACAAGCTTCCTGAAGTTGAAGCAGCAAAAAAGCAGCTGTCCAAGCCGAAGCCACATTTACCACACCCCAATGGTGATTGCTATCATGTCATAACACCTCAGAAGAGAAGCCTCCTGTTTGAGAAGACAGATGGAGTGTCCATAGCCTTTGTATGCCCCACTTACTAAAATCTTAACCATAGAGAATGGAGGAACAGCACTAAAGCCTTCTTCAGAGACCCAAATATACTATAAATTATGAGGTGGCACTTCCAAAGGAAGTGTAAGATCCTGAAAATCTGTATCTAAAAATGTGGGTGTTCTGAGATTTCCTAAAAATCAGCAATATCTGTATTAACAGCCCAACCTTTTTGCACCATGCATCTTATGGTAATCAAAAGATTATATTGTCCGTAAGAAACATTTTAGTTCTACCTGATGCTTGAATCTTTTTGAATAAACC
Organism: Coracopsis vasa; assembly: GCA_026283785.1. Lineage (NCBI taxonomy): Eukaryota > Metazoa > Chordata > Aves > Psittaciformes > Psittacidae > Coracopsis > Coracopsis vasa. The sequence continues at coordinate 89,235 of JANHGB010052110.1, read as the reverse complement.
CCCCCAAACTGATAGGTAATGCGAAAAAATCAGGTGAAGAAATATACTACTGAATTCAGTATACTGGCCAGTTATAAAACCTGCAACAGCTTTTCCTCAAGACTGAGAAGACACCTACATAAAACTGCCACTTGAGCAGTGTTACATACACTGGGAGTCAACCATTGTCTATGCAACCATTGTTTAGTCAAATACATCTGGGTCTTGATATACACTCAGGTTGATACCTTCCATCTTTTTCGTCAATGTATGCAAGTAGTGTAAAATACATGGTCTGTTAGAATTGTGACAGGAAGAGTATTTTCTATCAGTCTCCTCTGATCAGAGCTCATGCAGTCAAAGACTCCGTCTTCCTGATACTTCCCTGTCAACTTTCTGAATCTCAAATGTCATTCAGATTTACAACATCCCTGCCTGGTTCTCCATTCAGATTGTGAAGAACCGTTCACTTTTACAAACAGGAACTGGCAGCCTGTAAATAAACGCATTGGTGGAATTGCTAATAAGCTCCATTTCCACCTAAAGTAATTTTTTTGCTAGGTATGAGGCTGATGACATGAATCCAACATGGTTGACCACTACCTACTACTTACCTTTACAGCTGAAATTATCCTTCTATGGTAACTTTTATCACATTAAAAAAGTTCTTCTTGAAACCATACACACCAAACTTAAGATTTCCATCTGATAATTGAAGTAACCTTACTATTAAATTGGGTTGCAATAGATGAACATTTTATATCAGTGTCTCAAACTTCCAGTGTTGCAATTACTTCTACACCTTATGAGAAATACTTTGCATTACTACTTACCCAAGGAATGCAAGCAACTGCCCTGCCACCACAACTCTCCCACTTATTTTTGACAGTTTTGGTAACAGCAGGTAATTCTAACTTTTGGACATTCTACAGTGGTTGATTTCTGCAAAAGTTTAAATGATAAACTTTTATGAATTACTCATTTTGCCATAAAATATACATTTATTTATTCACCTACACAAAACTAATGCATACTATTTGAAAAAAACCCAAAAAACTGTTATGAATTGTATACACATACAGAAAAATCAATTAATTTTCATGATGTGATCTCAGTAAACTGCTCCCTTAAGTGGAAAATTAGCAACTGCATTAATTGCAGTCACAGAATTCTAAGGAGAAATAAAAAAGGGCATCAACAGCAGACAACTCACCAAGAGCTTATTGGTAATTCATGAGTGAAGAGAACATTCATTATGGCAGAAAAGCTAGGAGAGATCTTTGGAGCAGTTCAGGACAGTTCCGACACCAGATTCTGTATTTTGTACGGGGATGATGTGCTACTGATATAAAATTGTCAGATAAATGAAAACCTAAAATGTACTGGAGAGGATTATATTAAAGATCTACAGAAGTAACTGACTAAGTAACAAATAAAGAGTGGATAAACATACCCACAGATAAACAAGAAATAACACTCGTACTGTAAAGCCCTCAGTGCATATGCCAGGTATTATCCCATTTACGTGTTATTCCACTCTTGGTTAACTGTTGTTGCCTCATTCCAAAAAGTGCATATGTAGTTTTTCCCCAAAGTCCATAAACTTCAGAAACCATGTAGAAATCTCACATAGCAAAAGTGGAAATAAAATTGCATGACTTAGTTGATCTCAGAGTATGAAAGTTATGACAAACAGCCCTCATTTTCTCCTCCCACTACTTCAGCTATTTCCATTTGTTTGTCTGTCTCTTCTTTCTTCTTTCCACCACCCGAGGAAAGTAGGCAGTTCACATGTTTTCCCACTCCAAGCCTGGAAAAGGGTTGAGGAAATTAATTTTATCCTTTTAACAGATGAGATTATGGATTGTAAGTGACCTAGTCTCTTACTGTGTGAAAACAGTACTTTAATACTTCTGACTTGCCATTAACCAATACGTTCCTAGCAAATTGTTCTTGAAATTAAGAACATTAAGAACACGCTGCTGATGTAAAAAGATTTGGAGAGGAAAGAAATGGGCCTAAAATACAATGAGATCCAAAGCAAAAGGAGCCATGCAACCTCCTGAATACAGAATGGGAAATTGATACCAGCTACATAAAGAGAATTGACAAGATTTTGAGGTGTATAGAAAATATAAAATACAATATAAATGATAAAAGCCCTGGAAATTCCCTAAGTCCTCTTCAGAGCATTTCACTGAAACAGCACAAAGCACATGCTCCATCACATTTCCATACAGGACGTTTCTGAATCAGCAAGTCTAACGACAAGATATTTTTTTCAGGGGTCAATTTTCCCATTGATGCAAGGAGGATTTACACATGCAAGTCCCATTAACATTAATAGGAGTTACCTACATAAATCCCCCTGCAATGATAGGAGAAAAGACCCCATAGTCTGCAAGGATCTAAGTTCTAATGATTACCTGTCAAATGGCCCTAAGCATCATCATCACCAGAAAAAGCAGACGTAGCAGCTTCATGGCTCAAAATACTTCCAAAGGAACAGTAACTAATTGCAGTGGTACAGATAAGGCAATACAACCACATAAGGGAAAATGGCATAAAACTGGCTGCTGGCATATTAACGGTTAATCCAATTAAGCAACTTAAAAAGAAAGTACTCATTAAAAAAGGAATTCAAACATATCAAAGCACTCCTTAGGAAAAAAAAAAAAAAAAAAGGTGTGAATATTGTATGAGCTCCAAGGTGCTTGAAGGATAATACAGCTACTTGTTTAAAAATTCAATTAACCTTATCTTTCTTTAACTTGATTTATTAATAATCCTACAGATAAATTGCCAGTTTTTAAAAAGTCATGTTATCTTTTGAATACATCCTGTATGACAAGCCTTAAAAACTACTTCAAATAAGCATAATCCTCACTTTGTATGCTTAAACCATTCAAAAGCAAGAACAAAATGCAGTTCAGTGGAAGATTTCTGTAAAATGCAAGATCAACAATCTTTTCTACTGCTACTGCAAGTGAGCTATTGGGTACTCAAGTACCATAAGAAAACATTTTATGTTTCCATTCACCATACGAACGAGACATGAAACCAGTTTTTAAGCAATCAATGTAGTGTAAAGTCACAGTCTACAACTTGCAGATTATTCCATCTTATCTAAAATCAAATTTGCAGTATTTCCAAACTTTGCTTCACATGGACATGAAGCACTGAGATGCTACTTTATATAAAGTTCCTAACTTACATAAACATACTATCACCCATGTAAATTTCAATCTTATTACAGATGTCAACACTATGAAAGGAGACAACAGAATTATCAGGAGATCTCAGCTAACAAATTAACTGCTTCTCTTGTGTAACTGAAAGAAAACACAGGAAAATGAGCTTGCAAGCAAACCTTTAATTTTCATCAAACGATTTCCCTGTAAACACAGAAGATGAAAAATTCAACTATGATCCCTATTACTGAAAGACAAACAGGGACAAGGTCCTCCACTTAGTTCTTTTACAGATCTGTAGATGTTAAATACAATTACCATATACTCATGCTTTCCAATACATGTAAAAATTACAGCTAAATGAAAAGGCAGTCTGCTTATTACTATGTATAAATAACTGCTCAATCACAAGCATCCAAAGATAACTGTTGTTTAACATTGGAAACATTTCAACCACATATATTTCTGAGGACTCTGGGATTATACACACAATGGTATCTATCCAGTAAACAACAACTGCAAACACTAATAAACCAAGTTTTGAAATGCAAACTGGACAACTTATTATGATGCAAGACAAAGTCAAGGTAACAGGATCAGTTATGCTCTAAAAAAAAAATAAATAAATCAACCTTTATGGCATGAAGCCATTTTAAAGGCAAGCACGTGCACCACGAAACCGTACAAAGCCTGGATGTGTCAAGTTCAGGCAGTGCTGAATATTCATTATTCAATGGCATTTTCTAGTTACGTAGGGTATTTAAGCACTGTTAGAACTAGAGCTAAGTTAATGAAGAAGTTTAAACCCTGACTCATCAAAAATCACTTATATCTTTATTTCGATACACTACTCATCCATTGGGTGTACATTTTATGGTAAAGATTTAAGTAAATTCTAAATATTTTTCACCAACTGAATGTCTAATTTCAAGCATTGTTCAGAAGAAGTGCAAGTTTATCATGGTCATTTACAACAGCTCTCTCATTTTGTAATTTTTCATACAAATGGCTTATAAATATTTCAATAAATTTTATTGTATAAATGCTTTATGATTTATCATTACAAAACACATCATTTACAGCCATCACACTAATTTTAATCCTATTAACCAGGATCAGTACAATCCTTTGGAATCATCCGTTGAACCCTCTCCCTGCTACAAAACCCCTCAATTAATCATCATCTAAACTTCTCAGACATCATACTTCAAAAAATTAACTACTGCCTTATTAAAGGCCAAAAAAATGCAACAAATCCAGGGCAACTAACACCAGGTACACTCGATTTATGATTTTACATTTTGTTGGGAATTCTAGCATGAACTTTAAATTGTGCTATTTTCCTGACTACAGTAAATTAAGTCACTAGTGACAATGCATGATCCATTAAGTCTTACTGAATAAAAATAAAATTCAAATGTAAAATATTTTCATGTGAGGAACATCTATTGGGTTGTATTTGCTTCTGAATTATGGCATCAGTTTTAAAACTATACAAAAATGTTTCATTATACAAATTAAACATGACATCTATTACATATTCAAACCTACTTCAGAACTGTCAATATTATTGCCTTTAAATTCCATTCGTAAAACCGTTTTGAAGAACAGATTGTGAAGCTCACCTTCCACTGTTTCATTAGCACTGATCCAATGACTTTTAGGAGAACTTTGATATGTTGTATCAGAAGGTCATCTGACTGGTACACAAACTTGCACAATTTTTCTTTTGATTAGTTTCAACTTGTTGCCTGTTTAAGAGATGGAGGATTCCTTCCAAGATGTAAAATGAAAAGAAATTATCTCAACAAATCATGAATCCTCTTGTAACATTTTAAATTCAAATGCTTTGTTCCATGTTTTCTGTTTAGCTACAAACATCCCTGGATATGGTGGACCTATTTAGAAATGTCTCAGCTATCAATGAAGCTATTTGATGAAGAAAGATTATTCAAGCTAAGGAAAGTAAGGCAATTGCAAATAATATAGCTATGGGTTTTTTAAACCTCTTTTTCTTACCCTTCCTCCCTTACATTCTAGTTTGGGTCAACCTCCACTTCTACTAAAGAACAGTGTTAATTCATTCTTCATTATCTTCCTTCTTAACAGCAGTACTACCTCCGCTACTGCTTTCCTCAGCTGAAGATTCAGTTTTTGTCTCTGGCGAATTACTGAATCCAGACTCTTCTGGTGCAATCTCATCTTCATCATAAATAATATCTTCTGGATTCGGTGGTGGTGGACAAAATTCCTCTGTAGGAAACATTTCATGGAAAATGCTCTCAGCCTATTCAAAAAAAAAGCATAGAAGAAACTTTACCTTGAAATGTTACACCTTGTAGCAATATTTTACAGGTATTTAAGATTAATCTCTGTTCTTTCAAATCAATAGTGATTTAATACTTTGGCAGTATTGTAAACACAAGGGAAATCCATTCCTTTTTGCAGCCCGCAAAAAAGAAAAAGCCATCATCTTTTCACACTGTTCTACCACAAAAATCACAGCATAGGGCTTTTTAAAAAATCCTGCTCATTCTACACTGTATTGAGAACAAAGAAGATGATTGTTTGCAAACAAAATGATCTTCTGCACTATAAAAATATCCCTAGCTGCAGTCAAAAACAAAGCATGGGAAAGATCCTGTCTCTTTACCAGAGAGAAGAATCCATTTCACATAACAGGCAAAACCAGGAAATTGTTAATACATACAATCTACATCGTACCTATGTGTGTTTCCCTCATAAACTTAAAAAATACAGAAAAAATTCTATTTCTGTTTTTGTGAACAGCTGATACGTGCCTCAGTGGCAAGTTATTCTCATCCAATGGAACATGATAATTGAATATATGTGCATATTTGTATACATTTATAGTTTACTCAAAAAAACATGTCTATCGTTTCAATGTATTATGTCTGTGACTCTATGCGCCCAAAGAGTGCCTTTCCAAAAAGAACAGTATAAGCAACTTCTATTTAGATAAAAAGACAGCTACTCTAAAGATACAGCTCAAAGATTTAATTTACAATGCCACTTACTCTTTATGCCATCGAGGTTTAGAAATTAAGTACACACAAAAAGTCAATTTTTTTGACCACTGTAACGAAAGACGTTAAAAAGAAACATGTTCTTGGTAACATCAGGGTACTTGTTATAACAGGCTAGAACTAAAAAAATCTGGTAGAAAAAACCCCCAAATAATATGATCTCAGAATTCTTGAGAACCAGACACTGTATAAAAACAAAGGAGGCAAAAAAAAAAGAAATCCTTTAAAACCCCACAAGAGCACAAGGAGCTTTGTTAACCAGTGTTAGAGTTTTACATGGTCTTGTGCAAATAACTTACCTGTGAGATTATCTTAAAAAGACAAAAGAAAAATGCAAGCTAGAGACACTGAGGAATTTATTTACTGAATGCACTTCACATTTCCATACAGGTTTTGTTTTCTTAAGTCCTTAAGCTTCTAAGGCAAACAGAGACAACTGCTGCAGATGACAGCTGTTCTGGGTTTCTAAAAAGGCAAAGGAATATTGCCTCGATTTTGTCTATTCAGTAAACTATGCCCGAAAGCTGACCTGTGACAAGAGCTCCCTCATAGGGAAGAATGCATTTAATCTTTATCTTCATACTGCTACCAGACACTGCCCTGAAAAAGCTGACAGTAGGGATCAGTTAATGCCAACTGCAAAGGCTGATTACATGATGAGCATTCCTGAACAAGAGGGAATTGTTTTCAGATTAATACATCATTGAGCATGTACCAAACAGCTTTCTGTGATAAACTTCACTGCCCACTGTATTTGTATCACACCAGCACGTGGATGTTGAGCTCCATCCTTAACTGCTTGAATGACCCTGTCTACTTTCAGTTCAATTTAATTTTTCATTCTGCTTCCTATTTCACTATCCCACTCCCATTTAAACCTGTCTAAAACTATTTATATTAGTATATGGAAAAAATATATAAATTTAAGAATCTATGCTCTATTTTAAAGATATGGTTTTGCAGTTTAAAAACCTTGCCTAGTAAGTTTAAGGGGCAAGCGGGTAGAAATATCCTACAGAAAGTTTACAAAACTTGCTTTTTGAAGGTAAGACAAAAAACTTCTAATTTCACATCTGCATTTGTTTATTTTTGGAGTTTCAAGCACTACTGTTATATTTAATAGAATACTGGAGACAGGTATCATATTTTGCACTAAATATACTGCAAACATTTTCTATGCAGTTCTTAACAATTATTCACCCTCCAATTGGTCAGTCCAAAAATGGTCATATCATTATGAGGTTGAACATGGAAATAAATTCTCAGGATGTTACGTGGGACATCATAACATTGACTGTAACTGAACAATTTAATGCTACAGAGTGCTTTCAGGTCTACCGATTTTTTACGTTAACCTTATCCAGCTGAAGTAATGCAGAACAAACAATAATAATTTAACAGCTCCTTCATTATAACACTTTGACACTTACTGTAGTTAATTAAGTTAGTAAGTAGTTCCTTCAATATTTAGTAGTTAAGTGTACCAGGTTTCAAGAGTCTACGCTTGAATTAAGCATTAAGACATGAGCATGTAAAGCACTTGCATAGGATACTCTAATAGCTGTTTGAAGTTGAATAAGATTATGTGTGCTGCTGTTTTACTGTACCCCAGCTATGCAACTTGATGGTGTGTAGACAAGCTATATGGGCTTTCAGAACAACTTTTAGAGAGAATGCTACCAAACTAACAGTAGTTTGAAATACAACACACTTGAGTAACTCTGAAATCCTCCCAGATACAGAAAAAAGACCATAAACAGGTTAAAGGACAAATATCAGCATGACAATTCTAGTGCTTCCTCTTATAAAGATGCCTCAGAAATCTGAAATACCTGGGAGAACATACTACTTTAGAACATATTTCATGTCAGATTGTAGCAGTGAAAAAACAGAAAACTAAAGCCCGATGCTTTACTTGATTTATACCCACAGAATTTAAAGAAATCATAAATGGCACATTATATTTTATTTAGCCTATCCCTAGGGTGAGTAAATGCAGACATCAAAATTAATTCAATATTATACTAAGAATTTAACACTAAATTAAAATAAAACAATAATTAAGTCATTTGTGTACTGAGCTGTAGATGGATAATTGCCTGTAAAAGCTGTGGTGTCCTGCTTTCTAAATAACGTATCTTCAATACAGTCACACAGCATGATGTACAGAAGTTAGTGATACTAATAGTAATGAAAACATAAATCATGGGAAGTATCATTAAAACAGTAAACACAGAATTGATTCTAGAAATTAGATTCAATTTTCCAAGTTATCTTCAAGACTAATACACACGTAGTGGGGTTTAATTTGTCTCACTGATGGTTAACAGATTCAACACAAAGGCTAACTACAGCACCTAGAATATTTAAACACACTTTTTGAAGGTAAGACAAAAAACTTCTAATTTCACATCTGCACCATTACTCATTGGTAAGAAAAAAAGCTCTTCAGGTAAGACAAAGCTGAATGCTAGAAAAGGTGCCTATGAAAATCAGAATGAGGCTGGGCTTTAAGTGTATTTAAACAGCTTTTAGCTTGCACTGTTTTAAATAATAATAGTTAAAAAAATCTGAGTTACAAAAGAACTAATTTACAATTTAAAACTGCTACCACAATAATTGTCTTGTATTATTTTTGTTTTTACAGTTTTTCACCCTCTTGGGAGGCAAATTATTGCCTTGTAAAGCAAAATGAAGTGTACTATTAGCCCTTAATTATACTGTTCTGACCCTGCAGTTCAGGCTATGTCAGCCTTTGCACTTTAAAATCTTATTTTTAAGAGGTTTATGACTTGGTCATAAAAAATCCTACAACTGGTTAGAAGATGGCATGCACATTCTCTGCACATGGCCATTAAAAATCTACAGCTTTAAAAATAACTAGCAGCAGTTAATTCTACGAAGATTTAAGGGTACTCAGGTTAGCACTGAAAGCACCCTGACATCACAGTGACTGCAGTAGTAGATTTGCCTAGGAATTCATACATCCCATATCAAGGTGGACCTCTGAATGGACGAGCAAAGAAGCATCTCTTTTGTTGCAGAAGTCACAATCTATTTATTTGCATGATCTTGTCTTCTGCTCAACAGTAGTAGGGAAGGCAGAAAGGTGTGATAGGAAGTTCTTTGTGAATTTCTACGTACACCTACTGGTGTCCCTGCACATTCTGCCAATTGCAAACACAGAAGGTGGTTATTTCATCATCTCTTCATCTACCTAGTTTTGTTTAGGCAGCTTTTACTCTTCACCTCCAATTTCAAAGCACTAGTAGTTTGTCTTAAATTGAGTACTGGTATGGTATGCCTATCACTAGGCAAGTTACAAGTGGTTCTCAGTTCAGGATTGTAGCTGGCAGGAACTAGATATGTAGGTAGCCAAATACTGAGAACTAACAATCAGAACTGATTGAGATTTGGTGCCAAATACTATCTCAAGGTCATGAATAGAGTGACATTCCCCCTCAATTCCTCCAGAGACACAGTTACACCGTATTTTTTTAATATGATGGTATTAAAGCAAACAGAAGGTAAACCGAGACAGATAGATTAATGTACCAGATTAGTAATTATGCTGGATTTTTTTTCCCCCGAAGTTTTAGGTTTGTGACTATGTCCTGTAGCTATTAAACTAATTTGATCGCCCTTCCAACTTGAACTCTAGATAGGCTTTTCTGACCTCTAATTTCTACTGCTTCTCTACTGCTGTACTTCCTCTCTAACCCTACAGGTGAAAGGCTACTTATTTTGGGGAGTTATCATCTGTATTTTGGAATTATTTGACAGTTCTTCCTTTCTACAGTATTAAAGCAATTGACCATTCTACCAAGACCATCATCTTCAGGTACTGCTGCCTTCTATGTTTCCTTTACCTGTTCAGATTAGCTATCTGCTACTCCTAATGCTACTATATCACCTGACCTTTTCTCCAGTTTCTTCCATTCTCAATCACTTTGCTTATTAAATAAGACTTCTTGTACATCTAGCTGTAAAGTTTTACAGCTGTACTAGTACTAATTACCTAGCATAAAGGAGAATAACCCGAACAACAGTAGACTGCATTGGACTTCCTTAGGTCTTTCAAGTTTTATAACAAAAACCCCAGATCTGTTTAACAAAAAACCACAAACCTGTTTAACAGCACAGTCATTTCCTAAAGCAGAGTCTGGTCCAGAACAGACATAAACATTGGAGGGTAAGCCATCGTATGACTTCTTCTCTACTCCTGAAGAATCCCTCATGTTGAAGTAGACTGCCCAGAGCACTCTGGGGTTTTGCATTTCTTCATTTTCAGTCTCTGGAAAAAAAAAGAAAAAGAAAAAAAAATGTGTTTCAAATCATCAGTGTTCATGATGGCTGCCTCATCCCTGGCGGTGTCCAAGGCCAGGCTGGACGGGGCTTGGAGCAACCTGGTCTAGTGGAAGGTGTCCCTGCCCGTGGCAGAGGAGCTGGAACTGGATGAGCTTTAAGGTCCTTTCCAATCCAAACCATTCTCTGATTCTATCTGTAATAAGGGAAATAAGTAATCTAGCATTCTAAAAGTCAATTTATTAACATGGAATTATTGCAATTTTTTTTTCTTTAAAAACCCAATTAATTTTACTTTCCAATCTTTTCTGAGGTACTCTTTCATCATACTTGTCCTTTACAACCACAGGTATGTAAACTCTACTTATTCTGTACACACTCTGCTGTATAAGAACCAACCATCATGTGAAAGCATACTACCAAGAAATTTGGTCTAAATTTAACGCCTTTCCACTTGACATTATCTGGTTTACTCTGGATAAATTCCATGAGCATATGATGGTCTGAACAAGTCCTCCACTGGCTGTCTCAACTTGAAGCTACATGCAAAGATATTTCTAATGTGTAACTTTTTCCTCCCTCATTTAAGTTTAACTTTGTATGGAAATGCTTCTCTTAACAGACCTTTGTGAGCTTTAAGATTGAGAGTCTTGAAGCCAATCTAAGGAAAGTAAGTAATGCTTATGGTTTAAATAAATTAACTTCTGAAGAAAAATCCACAAATAACTCTCCCCCAAATTAACTGTAGATAAAGAATTACTAAAACCCAGAAGTACTCTATTTGAGATGTGTGATATGCAGTATTGAGAATCTCTAAATGGTGGAAATACTGCTCAATGAAAATAAATAATTAATTTCTATTTATCTATGCTTACTGAGGGCTCACACTGTGCTACAATACCTATTAAGAATACAAAATGATCATTAACTACATCCTGCTTGTTCATCATCTGTACCTTCTTGCAGTTACTTTGCACACTCATATAACCCCTCTGTACACAGGCAGAAAAACCTCTGGGAAGATGAAGGTCACTTTTTAGAAGTGCAGAATGCAATGGAGGAATATACAATATAGATTTTTAGCTTAATAGGTACTATTTGGCATATTTGCTGTTCCCTTTTCAGTGTTTTACCTCCTCTAAAACAAATGAAGCTTGTAAAAGACCTTGTGAGATTTACTTCTTTCCAATGAAGAAACTTCTAGATAACAATGGCATTCAAAACCGTATTTTAAAGCAGTTGAATTAGGAAAAAAGAGATAAATTGATGCTATTCCTTCAGCATCTTTTTATAACTGTCAAATATTTAAAAAAAAATAGCTGCTAACCATACTGAACAGTTTGAAATATAAATTAAATTCATCAGCCTGTGAAAGTCTGAGCCTTAATACAGGGCAAGATGCTCTTTAATATATTTAAAAGTTCACATTGCTCATAAAAGTTACTTCTTCCTCATTTAGGCAGGAAAATGAATGGAGTCCTCTTCTCCAGGTGACTTTGCCTCTTTGACCTGCCATGGCCCAGTGCTCACTTTATCTGGTGATTCATTTTCAATAACTCCAACAGTATTTGTTCTGACATTTTAATTAAAATACGACCACTACCTCATCCTGATGATAAAAAGGCCTATGTGTCAGTGAAAACTAGCTTTTCAGTGCCTCAGTGCACCTGAGGACCCCTATGATCACATAGTTTCTACAGAAGAATTTCAGTCAGGTTCTAAACAATATATCATTTCAAAACTGGATCACTTTAAACATTAAGATTAATGCTACCCCCCCAAATGATTAGAAGACACTAAACTGCAAGGTAATCTTTTCTTCATCAATTGAGTCTTTGAAACATATGGCACTGTCTTGAAAATTTAAGATATATGTTAAATATTAAAAGCTGGAAATTAGCAGGCATTAAATTAATAAACATCAATATGAAAAGTGTTTGCTCTTCTCCAATTTAATAAAGTTTTGTTTTCTAACCCTGGTTTTAGTCTACATATTATAAGAAAACCAATTATAAATATTATAAAATACTTCCACATCTTACTAACCTGAGTATATACAAACATAAACACTTCCCCTGACAGCTAAGTATTAGTTTCTCATAGAAGATCTATGATTTATTGTATTTAAGTATGAGCATACTATATTTAAAAATGCTTTGCCAGGGTTACAACATAGCAACATTTTCTACATGTACAGTACTTACCCTCTTACCATCTACCAAAAATATGATTAAATTCAAGATCTCAGGATTAATTTCAAAAGATCACCTCAAAACTACCTCAGGGAACTACCTCAAAGTATCTCAGGGAACATTTCTTTCCAGGCAACAATTGCTTTGTCAGCAGCTACTTTCCTTTGGGACTGTGAAATTGTTCATCTCAAGGTCAAAGTTCATGAAAGTAGCTGGCAGGGTTTCCTTAAATTAAGGGCCAAATAGTTCATTATTGGAAATTTCTGGAAATCTATCTTCCTGCTAACACTGTAGTGTGTAACAACTTTCTGCTTCCACTGCTTAAAGCAGAATCGAGAGAATTTCAACTACCAACAGCAAACAAGGAAGCACTTTGAAAAAGACAACAAAAGGATATGCAACAGTCTCAGAATAAAAGAAGTCAAAGGAAAACTTAAGAAGCTTATAGCACTGAATACACATCTGGCAGCTGGAGAAGAAAAGCAGATCACTAACTTCTGGGGTTTTGGTAACTTGTTCCGAATACGCAAGCGATAGAAAACACTAAAAATGGGATAGCGCGAAAAACCAGATCCACAAATACTTCATGTCACTGCTGCACCTTTGCAAGACATGCTGAAAAGCAAATATGTTTCCATGAAAAAAAAAGAAAGTATGAAAAATTAAAAACGTTCTAGACACAGCAATGGTCCCTGTATGCTGAAGTTAAACCACAGCTGAAGATGACCTGGAATATTAGACAATGAAACACAAAAAACCTGACATCTGTCTAATCAATCTCACTCTCAAAATAGATTCCTTTACTTTGAAATAGCAGCTCACCATATGTTGACTCTGACGACAGATTCAGATGTGCAGTAACAGATACTTTAGGTAAGAGGCTAAATTACATTTTTTAAAAATAAGCTTTTAATACTTCAGTTATTTTTACCTTTTTCTGCATTTAGATTGAATAACTTCTGTACAACAGGTTCTAAATCTTCCCTAGCAGTTTTAGTTGATGGACAGGTTAAATGGACTAAATCTGTTAAAAGAGAACACAATCTAATTACAATCACCAATACACAGATATATAAACATCATTTACAATTTTTAAAAGGCACAGCAGACTCTTAGAAATCACTGCTCTTCATATTAACCCAGAGAACTACTTAACTTGCTTTAACTCAGAAAACTTGCTTTAACCCAGAGAAATACAGCTTTTATACACCACACACAGAAATTTTTTTAATACATCTCAATTATCTCTCTCTTCCATGTATGGTGGCAAGATGAAAGTAACATTTAACCTCAGCAGTGCGGAGAATGTCATTCTATGAAAAGGTGCCTGCTAATATCAGGAAAAGCAGCAGCAAGAATCAGGGTCACACATCATATTTGCCAATAGCTCAACAACATACCAAATCCACAAATATCACTACTTGCATAAGAACTCTCCTTTAAGAGCTGAAGTGGGACTCCGTGGGAATTTTGGTTGTACAGGAGTAAGGGGGAAGCCATCTTCCTCCACTGAAGTAAAAAATTTGAGCAAGACTTAGATTTCTTTTATTGTACTAAACAGTGAATAGGAGATGAAGTGAACAGATGCATGTCTGAAGTTACAGCTCAAGTGGGCTGGCAGTTAACTATTTCTCTCCAGCCACACGGAGAATAAGGAACACTGTCATGTTTTGACAAACTAGAGAGAAATTAAAGATAAGCACTCCTCAGCATCAGAGAACTGCTCTCTGATGTAATATATGCAATCCTCTAGTATAACATAGCAAAAAACTTCTACAATATTTTATTCATCCACCTTCTTACAGATGGGAAAAAACATCAGTTCTGTGTTTGGGTAAGGGTGAAATTAGGTTAGGGGGCCAGAAGGGGAGTATGGGAATTTGCAAAACTGATTTTAAGTACTTGATTCCAAAAGGTGCTTTGTACACATCAGAAAGAGATCCCAAAATACAGCAAACCCATATTGTAAAAAGATGACATGAAAATATTTTGGACCACAAGGACACATTTGTGGAACTGTGTAATTAACCAAATATCACCTTACAATAAGGACATTCATTGGGCAAATCAATGTCACTAAATCCAATTTTGTATTTTTGAAAATTCAGAGTTTTGCTGAATAATGCAGATTTGATATTTAGATTTCTTGATAATGTAACTGCTTTCATGAAAATAAAGTTGCTAAACACATTCCTCATGGAACATACTAATTATTTATTTGTTCTATTTGGCAAACTACTGAAGACGCTGACTCCTTGGTAAGGATGAAAAGATAACCCCTTGATGCAGCTCTTCACCTCTTTGCTGTTCCACTGGTCTCCATTCAGATACAGAAACAACTACATTGCTGCTTTATCCCACTGGATTTTACATCCCTTGATTCAGATATTTAAAAGCCTCATCTTAAAGCTTTTTATAAAACCCTCTTAATGGAACAGTTCTCTGGAAACTTCTCAGCAGAGAAGTATCTGTCAGAGAATCACAAAGCAGTTTAACATACCTTTGTACAAAGTTTAAACTGATTCATTTTTAATTCATTACTGTACATTTCTGATTAATTTTATAGCAATGCATAGCTATGGTATTATTTTAAATCCATATGGCATTTTTCTCTTTCACTCTGAGGTCTGGCTATATTTGTGTCATTATTTCCAAGTACATCATATATATCTTGAATGATTACCTGGCTGCAGTTATGCCACATAAAGTTGGACACTGACTCCAGGAGGACAAGAAATTTAACCCTTTGTGCTTCTCTTCTTTCAGATTGCACACACAGAGCTTATAACCAAAACCAAACCTTCTAAAAGGAATATGTACTAAAAAAAAGTAAAACAAAACAGGCAGTGATAATAAAAGCCTCCCCATAACCTTAACTAAATGTTTACAATCCCAAATGTTGCAATACAATCTATTCCCTCCTTACAAAACACTCAGTTACAAATCATGATCATGAAGTTCACATCATTTGCTTTCTATAAAATCTTTTTTATTATCTTTAAGGTTATGGCCATGAGTCACAGTCATCAGTATGTATTTTGATTATATTTGATTTACTCAGGTATAACTGCATTAGTTACAGTGGTTGCCAACATTTGTCTTCAGGTAATTCTTCTAGCAAGAAGAACGATGAGTTTAGTTCATGATTTCATCATTACAGTCTCAATTTTTAGGGCAAGTGAAGGAATTTGGTTCCACTCAACTGGCAATACAGATTATGTGCTTGTCATTTATGCAGTGTGATCAAAGAGTAGACGTATTTGTATACTTAAATAATTGTTTGAAGGAGAAATCAGTCAGGTTAAAACCCATTTCCAGATAATGATGTAAAAGTTTTAGAAACAATTATGAAATATGTCCCATAACTAGAACTCAGCCATACCTAAACCAAAACTGTATTACTTCAATAGATGATGACAAATTTAATTAAGGAATGTAATACCTTCTCTTCTGAAATTAAAGAAATTAGGGAGAAAAGTAAATACCAGAAATGCTAATTGGCACCACAGAAATTCTCATGAAACTAATAAACTTGAACAGCAATGCTTCTTCAGTTTCATTTCATGCTATACACATGTTGTGGACCTTTAAATAAACAGCTATTTAAAGGATAAGTATTAACAATATGCTCTATAGCACTAAGTTACTGAATTACAGGTTTAACTTTCTTTTTATTATTTAAGTAGAAAATACAACTTTGACTGATGATCATTTAGTTCACTCTTCTTTTATATACAAAGAACTGAGTTCAAGACTAAGTAACAGTAAAATAAATTGGTTGTTATTATTACAGTTATTTATTTTTGCTTAAAAGCATTAGGTCAGCTAACTTCTAATTTTATTTATCTTCCATAGTGTCCCAAATTGTAATCTATTTCACAGAATTCAGAAGAATTTGGAAAGAAAAATAAATACCCAGTAAGAACATTTTGCTGCTCATCTATTTTAAGTTCACATAAAATTCCAACAATGGAGCCATAAAGGTCTTATGTACATTCTCTGTCCATATAAAACTGTTAATGGAAATACTGGGATGTCCCTTCTAGAAAGTTGCTCTTGGGTATTTTTAAAGAATCTAATGCAGCAGATGACAATAATAAAGTTCTTAAAAGAACTTCTATGACCTCACCTCAAATATATCATGATGCACTCCTTCCCTCCAAATGTCATAATGGGACATAATCTTACCTCCACCAAAAATTTCAGAAGATAAGAAGCCCCAAATATAGTGTACTACAGCCATTTCAATTTAATAGGTCACTATGGCAGTCCGTCCAAAACCCCAAACATACATCTATGTTAACTAAGATCCCACCTTTTTGCTTACAGGGTTTTTTTCAGAAATGATTTGAGGAAATACTTTAGGTAGGTCTGGTCCTATAATTCTGGTAGAGAAATTCTTGGCAGAAAATTTTACAAAGAAACCATTTTTAAGTTGAAAAAGTCTTACTATCTTGACTTGAAAACTGCACAATCTTAGCTAGTTACACTGGAGAAGAAACAGCCTGACAGAGCTCTCCACTAACCTTACCTGCCATTCTAATAATTCTTCTGGGTTTCTTTTTAACAACTTTACAGAATAATCAAAATGTGGAATTTGAATACTTTTTATCTAAAAAGACAAAACTACAGCAGTCATAACGAAACCCTTTTTGTTGGTGCTCTTTTATGATTTCCGTACAGTGAACAGAATATTGTCCCAGTATCAGTAAGACTACAACTATCAAGCTTATTAGCCATGTAAGCGTCAAAAGGAACATCAGACATTTGATCTGTTTGGAAATAAAGAACAATAACTTTATTACCATGAAAATCACGTTAAGACTTTAAATAAATAATTATCACATGTAAATTTAAGAGAAAAAAAAAGCAACAAGAATATTGTACTATTATTCCTAAGCCATATGAAACAGGACACAACTGCTATGGAATGAAGACAATGGACTAGTCTTCTCACCTGCTGATCACAGTAACATAGTACAACTGTTTTCTCAGGTAACAGCCTGGTCATTGTGAAGCAGAGGAATGATACACACATTTTAAATTTTGCTTTAGAGTTGTTAAAGTCAAAGAGAAAAACAATTAATAATATAGATATCTTGTACTTACAAGTCTCCTTCATGCACGTCATGGTTGAAGAACACAACTCAATGACGCAAACTGCTGGTTTTCCTACATCCTCTGGAGGCACTGTCAAAATGGAAACCTGCCAAGCAGAAAGAACAACTAACGTTAAAAAGCAGAGTAACATGGAGGATAAGGCAATCAACACAGTTCTGAGTAAAATTGGAAAATATCTGTATCCAGTTAAATAATTTTGTTTTCTGGTTTATTAGTAACGATTTGTGCAATACATCCTGCAGAATTTGAGCACTTAAGAGTTTCTATCCAAGGTAGCAAAGCCACTTTAAGGAATGTCTGCAGCAGCAGAACAGAAAGAAAACCTCCCACCCACAGTCCTTTCCAAAGGATGACAGTTGAGAAACTGTTGGCAAGAGACTGCAAAATCACTTTTGAACACTGGACAGAGCACTGTTAGGTGAGAAGGACTGAAGTACTTTTATGCAGGACTGCCAGTAGCAAGACTTAGGAGGAATACTCCCTCATAACTGTTCTTATTTTGTAGATCCTATTTAACCTGTGAGAATACAGAAGAGTACAGAAGAAGTACTTAACACAGATTAATAGCCTTTAAAATTAAAGACTGCCAAGATTAAAGAAGCATAAACATTTAAAGAAGATCTGAAAGTGTGCAATAAGAACTTTGAGCAGTAAAAGTGAATGTTAAAAAAACCCTTGGATCAAAGTTTAGACAAGATAAATTATTAGCAGTTAACAAAATACTAGGTGCAACAGTTTATTAAAGCAAGTAAAATGAACTACCTTAAAGGCAGCAGCTTAGAAACTGTTAATATAGAGCAAACCAAACAGGGAAACCCAAGTCACTGAACTAAAAAAATTAAATTAAAATCCTAATAGTTTTATAGAGACTAATGAATTAAACCATTATCAGCAGACAGAGCTGACCAAAAAGCTGGATTTAAGCTGAAACAAGAGCATGAATTAAACCCTACCAATGACCAAATATTAATACATACAATTCATAAAGAAGTGATACAAAACTCATACATACCTGCTGCTCTGCATCTGTGTTTAGCACAGACTGGTCTGTAATGAGCACTGCCCTGGAGATCTGCCTACAATTAAATAAAACAATTATGGCATTTCACAAAAACTTAAAAAATAGAAATTTGGCTTCATAGTTTTGGCATTACCAACCTAAACATAATACCGTGGGAAGGCTATTTAACCATACCATCTTTATGACTGTGATTGTTAGTGGGATGTTTCCCTATTGCTGAAGCAGGAGCACATCTAGAACATAAACATAGTATTCTCAATCACCACAACGGATAAATGATCCAGTGCCATTCTATAAACTAGCCTGAATATCCTTCTCATTTTAAAAAAAAAAAATCTTTTGTTTATTTGAGCCAGATTAATAGCAACATGTTATAGGACTATTTATGTTCCAAACAGCACAGGACACTTCATTTTACGGGGAAATACACTAGGGTGAAGTTCCTGAACTGAAGTTTCTAATCCTCCATTGCCTACAATTATTTCTGCATCACAACTACTACTTCAGTTTTGGCAATATCTAATCTGCAGTATTTCAAAGGCAAAGGCAGTATATGTCCAATGTTTTTGGCAAGAAAAACAAACATCACAGAAAAGCATGTCTTTCAATACTTTTCTAAACCTGAACAGATTTAAAGAGGGAACAGCAATAAGCACCTCCACCTTCCAAACACTTTTACTAAATATGAACTCCCCAACCCACTTAGCTTTGGAATTTTTTTTAAAAGGAAAAGGGGAATATGATTTAGAGGACAATTTAAAAAAAAACCCTAAGATAGAAAGTATACAGTTTGCCCTCAAGTGTATACAGAAAAAGAGAAAAACTATGGACCGAATTAAGCTGTACTGCAAAGATAGAGCAGGAAACAATAATATCTTAAATTTAACTTACAGGTACTTTACGCACTATTATTTAAAGAGATTGACTTTCTTTAATATTTTATTACATACCTGTAACACACATTTGTGCATGTGCTCTCTGAAAGATAACTATCTTCCACAACAAAATAGTTAGCACTTATTCTTTGTCCAAAATGATCCACAATAGCTTTGCATCTGTTAAAAAAAAAAAAGAAAGCCAAAACAAACAGAAAAAAAAAAAAATCAAAAAATAAGAAATTTAGACATAAGGTAACAAAGGCATGTGTAACTTTTCAAAATTGAGTTATACAGCACATCATTTGTATATTTCAAATGAGTTAACTACACATTTCTTTAACATGTGAACCCCTAAACCAACTTAACTGAAATTGGTAATTAAATCCTAGACTTACACATTCTACCTGGCATATGAAGTTTTTTACATGCCATGCCATTGTAGGTAATACCAGAACATTAATAAATTGGTCACTTTATAAGGAAAACTGAATACAAGCTAATAACACTGGCATTTGATTGCACAGGTGTTCTATTTAATTGTACGTATTTTCCTCAAACTGAGACATCACATTTTCAGAAACCCTTACAGGTATGAGAAGCAGCTATCCTGATGAATGCTTTTGCTATCTAAAGTGCAAGCAAAATACGTGCACTACAATTTCTTTCTATAGCTCGTTTCCACAACCTAAGAATCTTTAAGGCTTAACACTGATTTCTAAACCAAGATTTTAAGGTTTTCTGAAATATCTGAACATTTACTGTATAAAGCCCGTTAGCTTTACTTAACTTTTGTTTGGTGTATGAAAGTTGCTACCTTTTCTTTTTCAATTAAATTCTTCTGAATCAGTATATATAGTTTCAGTAGATTTAATATACAGGATTCAAAGCAAAAAATTCTCTCCCAGACATTTACACACATGCATGGGGAAACATCAAAAGAAGTGAAAGGATGCCTAAGACAGAGATCCCTTAGAGATTTAAGTATTTTATCACAGCACAACATTATTTCTGCATCTGTAAATAGCTGACATGAAAATTATGTCTTATGAATAAACAGCATTTCTGTAACTTTATTAACTTTAGTGATCAAAACAATTTATATAGCTAGGGATGAGAACCAAACTAGCCACTAGCTTGCGCACACCAGTTGCTTCTATACTCTGAAATGCAAACTGAAGATGGCTGCACGCAATGCTTACAAATGTAAGAAGTTTATGACAATTAAGCACATTCTTAAAACTCTTAACTTCTAATGCTGATTTCATAGGAATCTGGATAGTACATATATACCTACATTCAAATTCAACAGATAACTAGAAAACAGTAATTAAAAGAAGACTAAAAGCCCAAGCATTGTTTAACTTCAAAGACATAATATTCTTTGTACAGTTTCAATCACATTCTACTCAACATGTGTGTCACTTGTAACTTTAAGAAGTTTTTTCTTAACGTTAACCTAAGTGATTTCATTCTCAGGCACTCATTTGAATACTGCAAATAAACAAGGAAGTCAAGCTGCTACAGTGCATTTCTAATTATAACCTTTCTTATTGTTTATGAAACAATTTCCCCTGCCACCCCCCTACACATTATCGAAGGGGAAAGGTTGATTAAATGTCATGTTGCATCACTCAAAGCCAGCAAAAGCAACTACAGAGTTTTTATTTTCCTGCTAAGTGTTGTTTCCTCTCCTTTGTTCAGGAATAGCTATCACGTCCTATGTTTGATAAGATTTTAAACAGAGAGATAGCACTTTTAATTTCAGTCTCCACTTTACTTCAAAGGATGATGCTGAGAAAATTTCTTTCAAGTACTGCTTCCAAAACCAGAAAACACTTATGCACTGACGTTATCAGGTCTCTGTCATCTGATATGTGTTGCGACAATGAATCATACAGAACCCTCCATTGACCTTCTTTCAATGTGTCTAGATAAAAGGATGAAAATTAGAATCCATCTCCTTGCAGTGCCACGAGTTATAAATGTACTTTATAGGGCTCATTATCCAAACTAATGGACTAAGGGCGACATCCTTGAAATGGACTTACCAGCACTGACAAAGCCAGTATGCAATATTTCAAGAAAGATATGTAAATTACTGTGTGTTTGCTATACCTTTTTATTACAGATGTATAAATTTCCATTTATCATCTCTTTTCCATTTTTGAGACAGAATTATGTAATTGGAAACAGATGTGAAGTGTGATCAACATAAAATGCCTACCATTATTATGAATGCAATCCATGTGATTGAAAGTACTTTAAATTTTATCATATGTACCCAAAAAAGGGACCTATAATAACATGAGGAAAATAAACATGAGGAAAATAAACATGAGGAAAATAAACAACAGAAAGGAAAACAATTAACATGTATACATTTGATGTGCCTTTTTCTCAACCTAAGGAGTATGACATGGTTTTTATTTTCTAACAGAGCATCAGTTTTATCATGAATGCAGGATGTTCTGTGTATCCATTAAATGGCAGACCTCATCTGATACAATAGGTAAAAAAAAAATACATTTTCAAGTGGATTACCAAAGTCTTAAAATAGGTACATCCAAAAGCTTCTCTACTTTCACAGTCTTCTCTGAATCTTACAAAAGAGATGATAGTAAAACAATAAAAATAATTGTGTAGCTGGGGATAAAATCTACTGTTCTCTGCACATACAGTTATGGGTAGTAAAAAAGTGCGAAAGAAATTCAACCAGATATTAAATGGGGTTTTATTTTCCTTCTGCTGAAGAGAATGTTAGCCATGTCTAGAAATGAGCTGGAATAAAATCTGGTAATGTTTAAGGATCTCCTATTAAACTCTAAACTATCAAGAAGAAGTTTGAGAATAAAATCAGGGCTATCACTTCAAGTACAAATTTTCTTTTTCTACTTGTACTAAAGAAAGAATATTAAAAGTAATGAAAAAAATAACTGCACTAAGATACTGACGATGTCTGGAAGCCTATGGAAGATGCTTATAAAATAGCAATGAATAGTGTGTAATTTGGCTACATTTCTACTGTTGGGAGTTGAACCTATTTGTAACGAAGGGAAGCTGCCTCTGAAACTACAGCAGCAGCTGTAATGACAACGAGATATGAATTTCTCTATTACCAATTACTATTAATGGCCTGTTGACTCAAAAGCTCAGTAACTCATAAATACCCTCATTAACAATTTGATAGCTGATTTTTATTAGACAAAACACTGAAGCTCAAAGTCAAAGAGGAAATTAGAGCTGGTGCAGGAAGGAAGTACCCAGTAAGGAAAAAGACACCAAGAAGAAAGAAAAAGAAGGGAAAGAAGTAGTGAAGATCTGAGCAACAAACTGGACAGCTTGCTAAGTAATATTCTAAGGAAAATACTTAGCAAGAAAAAGCAGTATTGCATTCAGGTGAGGGAAAGAAAAACAAGAATATAACTGAATAAAAATATATACACATAACTGGGTCAAAGAAACTCAGCTTTTTGAGTGACACGTTTGCTATGATGAAGACAATGTTTAGGACTTTAAAAAATTATTAGGGAAAAATGAGAACATTATATGACTTTCACTGCAGAAAATATCTATTTTAAAACCTATTTTGATATATGCTGTGTTATTTGCATTATCTCAAAGAAGTCTGACACTTCTATACATTTTTGTTTGGTTCGTTACTTTCATTCTGATGTAGAAATGCTACTTGGTAAAATACCTGCTTTCAAACTATGGGAGACATAAAAAGAGCCAACAGCAGCAGGCAGGTGGGTCCAAGGAAAACCCAGGCGACTAAACTTGGGAAGCTGGGTGTGCTGTGCTTCTTCATATTCAGGATCAGATAATGTCGTTATTAAAAGGCTTTTTTTTTTTTAAATTATTTTTTTATTTGGATTAATGAAGTCTGGTAAAGTCTTTTAAAAATATTTCAGTAATTCTGCATCACAAAGATCTATCCTTCAGTTTTCACTGAAAACTGCAGAAATAAAGCACTAAAGCAGCCCAACAGCTTTGAAACCTATCTGGAACCCTGAGGAACTTAGTGGGTCTGAAACATAAAAAGCAGGATAAAAGAAAAGCAGCACTCTCTGCTTTTTGGAATACAAATAAGCTTAACAAAGAAAACATTATTTTCAGAGGTCTTTAGAATGTGCAACAGAAGCTGCAAACTGAGGCAACCAACACCACTGATGAGTTAAGCTCTCCCTAGAGTGGTGTTTGGAAGTTGCTAGCAACAATAAGCTTTGTCCCTCTGAAAGGGCAAGTTAACTATTTAAATGTATTTGTAAAATAAAGATGCCTACAGTAAAATGTCAAATATTACTGTTAAAATAAACTACAGAGTTTATGAAAAGGGCATAATTTCATTTGCGTATAAGCCACGAACTTAAAAAAACAACATTTACAACTCAAAGTCTAGAACTGTGCAACGAACTCCAGAAACTTGAGGAATGGACAAAGATCAAATCTGTTGCTTGACTATGTCATAACAAATCAAGCTGCAAGTACCATGCTCAAAGAACCAAATGTGCACTGCAACTGGAAAGTAAACACATGACACCGGTTATTTAAGTGCTAATTTTCCTATTAAAATGTTACTACATATTTTCCAGCTAAATTTTAAAAATTTTCTACAGAATGTTTTGAACTTTTCTATTATAGAAATTAAGCTTGAAACAGACTCTTAAGAGAGCTGAAGTCTCCAGTTAGACTAACAACTGACCAAATACATACAACAGAAACCGTGACAATTTACAGGGGTGTGAAAAATGCCGCTACGGAAAAAACTATGGGTTGATTTTTCTTAGCTCAACTTCAAACCTGCCTACAGGCCTGATATTGTTGTAAAAGAATTTATCCTAGGATAAGAGGGCAGCATAGTTTATGACAACAATCTACCTAAAAACTCATTAAAGTCTTTTCTCTTGGAGTGACATGCATTATCAGCAAAGATTAATCTGATGAGTCTTTAGGTGAGCTCCATTTTTAAAAATGCAATAACAGAGGGCTTTGTTGTCATCTGATGAAAATCAATTAGAGTAGGTAAGGCCACAAGGAAAACTAACATCACTCATCACCAGCCCCCCGGCAGCTGAAATGATTTGTCTTCCAAGCTTGGGTGATCAGGAGCTGTAGTAATATCACAGGGAAATTAATTTAGTTTCTATATTCTAGACCCACTTTCCTTGTTCTGGAGGACCTATACACAAATTACTTTTAATCAAGGTTGATATGTTATTAATACCAAGGAGGATCTTTGAAGAATCATTTTTTTTTAAATTGACTTAACACATTTTTCACCTGTATTTTGTATATAAACAGAAGGTTACTTATATTACCCTTACCGTCCAGATTCTTTGTCCACTACAAGGCACTGCACAGAATGGCGAAGACAATAGATACCACCAAATACAGCACACAACCTAGAAACATATTAGGGGAAGAGGAAAAACAAAGGTTACTCCTAATAATGACTAACTGTAATCAGTGTGAGTGTGTGTCATAAGCAGGGCAAAGCACTGTGCATGTTGTAGCACATTTTCAATGATGTCTTAATCTCTGACTCAGACAATCAAAACCAATCAAAATAAAGAATGTTCTATAGGTTTTTTTAAAGGATATGTTGTTAACTTCTCTTTTGTTAGCATCTATCTTATTCCTCTGAATAACTACATTAGCTTGAACACTCATTCTGTTACCACCTTCAGTCATTCGAATGGGAAAGCACCTATTTACTGACAATGCATAGAATATCTACTGATATTCTGCCCAAGCTGTACTGCACATGCTGTAAAATAAGAAAATAAGAACACACGATAACCTTCCCAACCTCCTACTAGAAGTATTTTTCTACTCTTACAAAGGGTACCATCAGAACTTCATTAACTAGCAGCAGCTCAGATTTTGAGGGCACTGAGAAGTGCCACAACAGAACGAAAACTTCTTCCAATCTAAAGATGACCTCTTACAAATATATCATGATATTGTTGCTCAAGATATTCTGTGTCTGGACTGACAATAAAAAAAAAATATTTCC
The DNA here is from genome assembly GCA_026283785.1 of Coracopsis vasa. Lineage (NCBI taxonomy): Eukaryota > Metazoa > Chordata > Aves > Psittaciformes > Psittacidae > Coracopsis > Coracopsis vasa. Next base: position 63,485 of record JANHGB010052110.1, on the reverse strand, counting down.
TAAATTAAAAAAGGAACCAGGTTGATAGGTCAGTTTTCAAAAGCTAAAGGATGCCAAGCTATTTTACAGTTTTCCACTTACAACCAAAACCCAACACCTAAACCAAAGAAAATTAATGCCACCGAAACATGAAGCCAGTATTGCAACTCATCTGTTTGTAAACACTAAGGAGACTCAGAATTTAAACAAACTAGATAATGACATTTAAATATGGGGGTCATGTGAAGTCAGCCCACTGCAAAATTTCGTCACTAGCCAGGCTGTTCCATCACCTCTTTGTATGTATCTCTGGCTACAACTTGTCATCAGATGATCCTTTCTATGCACAAAGCCTAAAACTGCTGTGCAGTGAGGCTGTACAGTAGAAGTTCAGTTGGTCTGGTGATAAACATTACCCCAGGTTAATCCCTGCATCCTAACTTCCTGTACCTGCCAAAAGCCAGGCTTAGTCTCTGGAGATTACTTTTCTGTTGATTCAACGTGACACAAGGTAAATTAATTCACAAAAACCAGAAGTTTAGCTCCTGTAAAGTGGTGCCTGAAGTTTTTACTGGACCCACATTAACACTGAGATGACTGTGGTATCACTAGTTTTGACATTTTTTTTAATTCTAGCTCCTTAAAGATTTGAATATAACCCCACATTCTTCAAAATCCTGTCAAGCCAATATAAAGAACCAACATTCTTTTTACTATGTATTTAAAAAAAACTCTTTAAACTTCCTGCGACACCACTAAAATGCAGAGAAAGTCATGATCCTCCAGAAACAGGATATAAGTTAGAGATTGTCAAGCAGAAAGCTTCATGATTAGGTGTGAATTAAGATAAACTCCAGCCAGCTTTTTGTTTACAGTGCATTATTTCAGGAGCATTCCTATCATAAGAATAATACAAGATGGAGGATGAAGTTCTCTAGAACTTGGTGTGACAAAAGGTAAACCAGTAGAACATTTTAAAACATATTTCTCAAATTATGTTAAAAAAGAAATAATTTCTTTACTCCAGTCAGCACGGAAATTACACAGCTGAAAAAAGAAAAAAAGTGGGGCAGATGTATCTGAACCCTTACAATATAATTTTAGGTTTGGACTGTTTGCAATGTCTGATCTCTCTCATGAATCTTTAATGTATTATTTTATTTGGATCAATCAGCTATCCCTGACCTCCTGTATGCTGAAGAGAAATAACAAACAAATGATTGGCATACTGACACAAACTGCATACCTTCTCTCAGAGAGGACAGCTCTATCAGAGACAACTGTCAAATGCTACCAAGTGCCATTTGGCAATTCCTCCTTTATCCTACAAATTAAATACACCTGTGTTCTTCTTGTGATCCCTATTATTCAAAAGTAAATAGCCTCTTGTGACTAAATCACAAAACAGTCTGTAGCACATCCAATGCAGTGTCACTCTGCCATTTCACCATATCAGAGACTGAAACTGAGTTTTCTGAGTTCCTGTTATTCAGCCAAGCTGTGATGTGACCCAACTATATGATGTGAAGCTCACAGATGGAAGGACAAAGCTGAAACTGGAAGGGTCTAAGAATTAAAAATTCTACCTGCCGTTTCATTACCAGGGACTGCTTAGACATTGTATTTATAATGTGTAATTCTGTTTATCTTTTGGTGGAGTTTGCACTGTAATTTAACAGGTAAGTGTGGCTACATTTCTAATACCTGCCTAGCATTAGCTAGGTGTCAGGCTAGCCAAAGCAAACCATCAATATGAGAAAGGCAGGCTGGTGTGGTGGAACACAGCTCTCGTAAATGTCTGAGATGACAGCAGGATTTTCCTGGTTTATTAACAGTTGGGTGTTTTTTTTTTTTTGTTTTGTTTTTTTTTTTTAATTTTATTTTATTTGGAAGAGCTTTAGGTATCTGTTTCATAGACGATGAACGTGAAATTTCATTTTGTGAACTTGGCTTCCTAAAAAATGGAATCCATATTGGCATTCAAAAGTCCTGTTATATATTTCAAAGGCAACATCATAATACCTTTTAAACTGCACGAATTATGCAGCATGGCAAACAGCTGAAGTGTGCTACCAACTTACATCTCTTGAACTGTACTCCAAAAGGCAGCACCCCAAAGAAAGCTCATCAGTGTCTTACAACTGGCTGAATCAGATCATCTGGTTCCCTAGAAATACCTCCTTTACTCATGCAAAAGCAGGGAGAATTTACACCATGTTGAATACAGGCCTTGGTTTTCTGAAGATTGTTGAAGATGACACAAAGGTTAAACATCCACTGCAGAATTACTACAGAGCTTTGAGCTGTGGGCTTATTATCTCTAATGCTGCAACCAATGGCTCCTTGCCTGACAAAGCATGTATTAGGATCTTTCAAACCAACTCGGATGAATTTATTTCATATGTTGTATATAAGAATAGCACGATTAACTTAACTAGAACTAAGATTCTTCTGTTAGAAACTATAAATTATATTTTTCCTTTGACTTCAACCAGCTAGGGGCTTTTTAATATATGCACTTTATTTTTCTAGTGTGCTTTGAAAGAACTTTGCTGCTTGGCTGCACAAAAATGTGAATTACTTATTTTCAAGAGCAGCCTGCTATCCAGTGGAGGAGGGCATGACCTGTTTTCAGAGTAGGCCAGCGGAAAACTTCTCTTTTCAAATGAAAATGGAAAGGAATTTTGATTGTGTTGTGTTTAACAATTACAAAGAACCAAAATACCTATTAAAATAGCCTAGCATGAAAAATGACATGATTAGGAAGAACTTGCCAAAAATTATTTAAATATAGAAACTGAAATATTAAACTCGATAATTTATGGCAAAGTAAAATCATTGTGCTAACATTACTTTCATACAATAGGCTATTCAAGATGATTTGCCTGTACTTCAAGTACAAGGCAACTCTCTGATACCATTAACCCTAAATGACAGACATTTAAACTGATATTACTCTAATTAACTGGCGACTGCCTACACCAATAATTCAAGTTTTGCTGAAAGATAGCAACAACACTGTACTCCACTTCAACTTTGCCCTGGTGACATCAAATCACATTACAGCTAAATTAACAGTTGTGAAAATTTTTGGCCTGGTAGCCCTCCATAATGCACAGTCTTTAAATGCCATTTCAGTTCCCATCAAGGCAGGAATCAGCAGTTGTAATTTTTAATACAGCTGTGAAACAATAGGACATATGAAAAGCTGAATTTTTGACAGCATACTCGCAGTGATTTATGAGTTTGTATATAATTTGATTATTCTATTAATTTTACTGATTACTGATTCAGCTAATATAGTGAAGGTCACCTACAAAATAAATCTTCATTACATTTCACAGAAAGTAACTGTCTCCAACTAGTTGTTTTCTTTAATTAAACACTAATGTAACAAGAGAGAAAATAGGCTTCAGGGTTGCTGCATTTGTTGATACAAGAGGAATTTACTGCTTTGATGTAATGCTCTCCAATATTAATTGAACAAAAATAGAATGTCTCTCCATCTGACATGTTGATTTTCAACACAGATACCATAAACACCCTTAAATTACAGACTTACCTTTTGCTCATTCTGAAACTACATAAAAGAGCTTTAAAGCCATATCATAGTTTCATACCAAACCCCTAGTTTTGTATTTCTATCATATAGTTTGTCTTCTACTTTCTAAAAGGTATGGAGTAATTAAGAAATCAAGTCTTTTTCTCCCCAGTTGTACAGTCTTCTATAACGGAATCTACTGCTTCTCTCCTTAAAGATGAATTCTGCATGTACAGCACAGCAAACTTTGGAGAAAGATCAAAAGAGAAACATGCCAAGTGCTGAATTAATGGATTGTCCTCTTTCAAATTATTTTTACACACAGAGGAAGCTGTGACCTGGTTCTTACGTTAAATTCTGTGTTTCCTGAAAGTTCTGTAGAACTTCAACATTTCCTACAATATTGCTCTATGTTCTAAAAACATTATCAAGTAGAATACAGACAAATCAAACAAATAAAATGGCTGCAGTTAAAAGTACAGTTTTTCCCAGCACAGACATCCCGTAAAAAAGCCAAACCTCAGTATATGCACCCACCCAGATGAAGATGAAAAAACCCCCAACAAAGCAAACACAACCAAAAAACAACACCAAAGAAATAAGAAAATAATTGATATGAACCAGAACTGTCCAGGCATTTGGAGAACTATATGCTCAAAGAAGAGTCAAATATACTGACTTTTTCCTGAAGACTGTGTTCAGCATTCCTGTGAAATTTAGAAAGAAGTCCTGAAAGATCACAGAGACTCATCCCAATTTCTAAATCCAATTAGCAAAATGACAGTTTTAAAACTGTCAGAAAGTTCCTGCATACTTATCAGACAGCAATTAGTTAACTTCCAAAGAGTATTTGTCAGGAACCACAATTTTTATGCCTGTAGTCATATAGCAAGGGAATTTCTTTCACCAGATCTTCTGTCCTAACATGGTAAAACAGAAGCGCTGTGACTGGGAAATGCTTTAGAAAGTGTTGCTGAAATGACAAAGTTCCCAATCAAAACACTGTGGGGGGAGAACTAACGTATCTGCTAATTTCAGTTTCAGCAAACTCTTTTAACAGAGAAAGACACAGCAGGCAGGAATGGTGACAGCTCCAGGAAGAAATGCCACAGCTGAGACAGGGGTTGGGGAAAAAAACCCAAAAAAAGTAGCCCAGTCAAATGTCATTTTATAGCCAATTCAGTACTTTTTCTAGTGCTTTAAAAAAACAAATTTCATTTTAAAACATGAAATTTGTTGCATGTGATTTAAGCAGCTACATATAGAAATGTACATTCACATACTGTGAAGAATTCTAGTAGAGCATATAGTATTTGACAGTAAAATAGATAAAAAGATAAAACCTGGTGTACCCAATTTTGTTTAGAATACAAAACTCAAGAATCTGAGTAATGTATCAACTTATCACTTAGACCAAGACGCATCAGACACTCTGTGTGCTGTCTTCTGTAATTACGAAATAGGGATAGTTTAAGTCTATTTCAGACATGACAATTTATTGTTCATGGTATCAGAATGGCCAAACCTGCACTGAAGTGCAACTATTCCAAGAGTTCTAACGTTTGGGTTTCTATTACGTGATCTGCAAGTTTAGGGCTTTGGCAAGTCAATGCTGCTTTTTATAGGCTCAAGATTCCAGTTCTGTTTTCTGAAACTCAAATGTTAGAAGACATTGCAATAAAAAGCTTAGTTCATCATACATTTTTATGTTCCTAGACTTCAAGTCTCACTTCATGCAAGGGTAGATTTATTAAGCTGTTCCTAAAACCTGAGAAAGTTCTGCTGACAAAAGTAAGACCGTGTTTAGGTTCCATTTTCACTTGACAAACGGTTAGTAATTTATGCAACTGCAGTATTAGCAAGCTTATTACTAATACAAGAGCCATACTACTAACGACTCTTGTAGAAGAGCTGTTCAGAGAATCTAAGAGTGGTGAAAAAGTAGCTTGGTTGTAGCCATTAATAAATTCCTAAACCAATCAACCACCTTGAAACTCATTAACTCCACAGAAATTTTCGGTAATTATGTGCTCGTTAGCTAATGTCTTCTACAAGTGTTCAACTACGGAACTCATTTCCCATCTTCCACATTCAAAATAACCACGGAACAAAAATCCTCACTTAAGAATACTGAAGTTGCATAAATATAACAACTACAGGAACAAGTGCTAACACATACATGCACGGTATTTTACAAAAATCTGCTTTAGAACAGCAGCTACTTAGCTTAATGTCATTTCTGGAGCACAAATGCACTTCTGAAGCACAGCACTGACTGAACAGAAGAGTTTTGGTTCAACATTACCCTCATACAGGCTACATGAACATGGCCATTTCTGCCGCTGCTTGTCTGCAAGTGTAACAGGCTGTTCAACTGCTGAATCAGCAGCTGTGACATTTTTTCTGCTATATCCTTACTTTTTGCAGAAGAACAATTTCTAGAAGAAATATTGGACAGATCAGACCTGCAACTTGCAAGAGAGCATAACAACCCACTCAACTTCAGTTTCTTGTAGGCTCCTACTTTCTGATGAATAAGAAAAAAAGACGCTAAGTTCCTGAGAGGTACACAGGGATCAGAGACCCTTGAGAACAATCCTCTCTACAACAGGAAACAAAAGAAACTCTACAGGGGGAATGCATTTAGCATACAAGGAGTTTGAAAGCATTATTTTGCAAAAGATTAATCTAATTTCTTGGTTTATGAGAAAAGAAATTAAATGTGACATCCTACAACTTTGAACACTTAGAAAGGAGAAAATCTATTTGTGCAGAAAAGAGATCTTCCAATGCTGATGAAAGGAAAACTCAAGTCTAACCACAAACTCTTGATGGCTCGATTACAGCATGGCAACAGGTCTCTTGATCAACTACATTTAAAAAATCATCAGATTTGTGTTAAATTTAGGTTTCCTCTCTTGAACACAATTGCTCTTTCCAGCAGAAGTGTTCTGTGATGCTTTGCTTGTTTGTTGGTTAAAAAAAATAAAGAGTTGGGGATTTTGCCTTATTAATAAAATATTTAGAAAGAATGGTAAGTTTGCTTTAAGTTTACCAAATCAAGCTAACAGTTATTGACAAGAAAATCTCCAAGGGAGTGAAAATAAAACTGTTTGCTAAAATCTTAAGTCACAAAGAATTCTGGAAATTTGTCTTGGTATGTATGCAGCCAGCAAGAGTCCCAAAAAACTACTAATGGAAAAGCATTGTCACTTGTTGAAGCAAACAGGGTTATTAATAAGTTCTGCCTCAGAATAAATTTATTGTGCTTCCAGAAACTGCAAAGTAAATCCAAGCACTGTTCAATGATGATGACTGATACGATGAAATATGAGGCTACTGTCTTCTTGTCAAAAATTTGAAATTTGAGACTAGGTCTAAGAGAAGTAGTTCCAGAGCCACTAAGTTTTGTCAAGATCGGGAATGGTCACAACCACAAGGTAAAAAATGCTGTTTCCTAAATAAGGACTTTGTTAACTCTAAATAGTTTGTTCAACAGACTTACTCACTACTTACATCTCACTTTACAAATTATTTAAAGCCAGACCTCAACGTGAAATTGCTAGAAAATTAACTTGCACTTCAAGCAGTGTACATTTGACTGTGTTTTGGGCAAAGATCTGACATGAACTAGAAGATAAACACCACATTTTAACCATATTGTAGCTGTGCTCGTACAGCTGTGTAAGAAAATATTACCAAATTTTGAAAGAAAAGAAATTTGCTCAATACTGTCTTGTTCAATGGAAGAAAAGTTTACTGGAATTTGAAGGAGAAGCTGCTTAATACTGTCATATACAATGGAAGAATTACATAAACATTTTTCAAGGATATTGCCATTAAAGGCATTCTCAGTGAATCTACGTTAAGAATCATTCTCTGGGATGCTAAACTCAAAACAGTTGAAGCTGTTCCTTGCATAAGGTCAGTTAGCTGCAATTACGCAATAGTTCTGTCCTCAAAGAGGAGCTTGGGTGACCAGTACCATAGGGCAGAGACACAAAAAAGAGTGACTAGAAACCAGTCACCAAGCATTAGCTCACCTGTAAAATCCATTTATGTATTTTCTGCCTCAAGAAAAATTCAAGTTATCCTAACCCTCAATGAAATTCAAGGACTATTTTACTAATTCAGTAATGTTTTGGGATCTATCTTTCTCTGCCTTCTAGTTTAACAAAAAAGGACTCCGCTACATTACACCTGCATTTACATCCCAGATCTGCTTCAGTAATAAACATTCATGTCATTTCCATAGATCTTCTGATAATGCTGTAACATATTTGTATGTCCTAGTCATTATTCTCAGGAAGAATACATAAGCCAGAATCTGCACATCCCCATATAAGCAGAGCGATTTACTTATTAGAAGACTTGAGAGATAATACCAAATAATGTGTTAGATACACATACTTCCTTCTAAATTATTAAAGCAAATAACTACTGAAATACCATTTCACTAAAGCATTTGTATTTTGCGCTCTTAAGTTCCAAATATGTTTGTAAACTGAAACATACTGATCGAGAATGGGAGTAGGACAATGCAAGTTATTCTCAGCCTTTTTAATACGTAATGTTACATATATTTTTCCTACACCACAGCACATATTCTAACCACTATAATACAATTTCTTATCTGAAAGCTTTTCCATGCCTAGTTAGGGATCTGAAATCAATATACTTTGACAACATTTGTATGATTCATGTGAATGTATCATGTGATATATTCTATTGGTTGAAGGCCTTCACAAAGTATGCACCTCTGAAAAGCACCGTATTTCTAGTCAGTAAAATAATGAGCAGAAAAGCTCCTCATATTTGTAAATACTTCTTTTAAACAAAGAACTGACAAACACCTCACTAAGATAAAAATCGAGAGGTATTTGCAAAGTTTCATACACTTACAATGCATTTCACAACAAAGGTTATTTCCAAATTAAAAGTCTTTTCCTGTCAAATTCTGAGAAATAATGCGGGCAAGGACACAAAAGCATTCCATAGCTTTATTAACGACAAGGCTCACTGATCTGTGAATAACCTGAAAAAAATGAAGATTATTGAGTTACTTTACCAATCTATCCATCCATCACTAGTGAACAGGTCTCAGAATGATGGATTATCTCACTTCCCTGATGTTTATCCCAAGAAAGAGTTTCTCCTTAGAGGGAAAAACAAACAACTGATCCTACAAACAATCACACTAACTAGCTTACTCATTCTGCATTCATCTGCCAACAGAGTGAGGAGAAATGTATCAAGTTTGTCTTAAAAAGCCAAACTACATCAAAAGTTTTATTATTTCACTGAAGTGCCAGCGGAAACAATTAAAAGGAAAGCAGTGCTGCAGCTACTCAGACCGTTCAGTATTTTAGTGAAAACCAGGTAAAGCTGACGATTGTCAGTAATAGCAAATTAAATTTTTGGCTCCAAAGAAATGGAATAATCCTAAGTGACCAGAGATATACGAATACAAAAATACATATTTTGAAATGTAGGACTGAACTCACATCTTAGATACAGCCTGTGTTTTTCAAATCACCTGCAATTCTTTCACACTTGCACAGACTTGCGTACATGCTAAGACTCAGATCTGTCCTATCTGATCGTCACAAGGAATCACAATTGAATTTCTCATTAATGTGCCAATTCATACAATTTACATACAGACAAGTTATACATATTGCTTTACTTATTGCAGAGATATGATACTTATGTATAGATTCAAATGAAATTAAATTCTAAGTGCTTACTACAGTCAGGTTTCCTGAAGTCCAGTCTTCATTTCAGAACACTAAAACCTTCCTAGAGATTGTAACAGAAACATAATTGGAAATGTTGAAGTACCTGAGACTACCTCAGAAGCTTTGACATTTGTAGGAGATAATAGCTCGAATACAAGGGTAAAACCTGATATTCATTTTTTAAATATATACAGGAACCTTCCAAATCAATCACATGATCCATCATATCTCAGCCTGGACTCTCAATCTTCTTGTAAATATAGGGATTGAAAGAGAAGAACTGTCTTAATCAGAGCTTTCCTCCATCATAAAATTACTACTGCCACTGGCACTGACACAAAAATTACTAATTTCAGCTAGAATCTGTAACAACTACTTAAAAAAGGTTACATTGTCCACCAAATACATACACTACGTACAATTTCAAAGCCTATTTATAGAAAGTCAAGTCTTTAACTGACTACCCATAAAAGATAGTGAATCACCAATTCCTACAGCAAAGCAGCTGAAGAGATTCTACTACCTCAGCACCTTACCATGACCACATATGTCAATTCTTGGATGACTCTCAACAAAAAGGAAAAAGACACGATGTGTCTGTCACCTCTTAGAGCCTTTATGAGATGGCAGACAGCACAAACTCTCCAAATCCCTCCAAAACGTCAAATGGGAAAAACTGCATTACTACTTCTCAAAAAGTCTTGCTTCCCTTTGGATGCTCATACTTGCAAGAGCCCAGAAAACAGAATCTGAAACCAAGCTGAAGAGAAATTATGCACAGTCCCCTCCTCCAAAAAAAAAATAAATATCAGTGTCCATAAAGCAGCCACAAAGAAAAATCACAGAAGAAAGACCACAATCTACAACTGACTTCAACTCTCATCCATTAAAAACCCACTGGTCACAGGTGAAGAGAATCACAACTGAAAGCTTACAGAAAGACTTCTCAAAAGAAAACTGAAAATAAGAGGCGTATTTTACTGAGGTGAACTGTAAAAGTGACCTTTATGAAACAATATTTGGAAAATAGCACTTCCAAACAGTCCTCAAAAGCATTAAAAAAAAAAAAAAAATGTAAAAGCTTTTGCATCTGAAAATTGGAAGAAAAGAGATTAAGGTTACATTAGAGGGAAAATTTGGAAGCTGTCAGTTTTAACATTTAACTCCTACATAAAAAAAAAATATTCAGGGTATTCCCTAATGTTTTCTAAAACCAGAAAACTATTAAAATCACCCTAACAATTGTAAATGTTGTATCACTGAGACTTCACCATTTTCAATGATGCCCAACCACAGTTTTTCTTTAGTGACATTTTTTCAAGTAAATGAAAGCTGTATTACAGATTCGCAACAAACATGTTAACAGCAGAGTGCAAAACGTACACTGATTTCCCTCGATGCTTTACATGTTGAAGTTTGGGTATCTCATATTTACCATACCAAATGTAAAGGCTTGCTCTGATATTCCTCAAAAATAAGGTATTACTATAATTATTTTTACTAAGCATACTTCTGTTACTTCATTAGACAGGAAGAAACGTAACAGTTTCATACCAAGAAGTTTGAACCAAAAGAAGCTGTTACACAAGCCATTAAAGTTTTGCTGCTTGTCAGCTCAGAATAGTGTGAGGCTTCCAATGACCTTCCTTGTACCACGAATCCAATTTATGGAGACAGAAATCTCGCATCTGTACCTCAGCATATTGGGAGGTACATTACAGTGATATAAAAGTTTAATTTTCTCTCCTAAACCATACCTGTTTAAGCCAATAAAGAACTAACACAGCTTTTACTCACTCAAGTGTCATCAGTAGTTATAAAATGTTGTACTGTTTATGCAGAATTCATTTAGAATGCAAGGATGTGACTTACAAATGTCTTTGACTCATTCACATAAATATGCATGTATGCCATTTATAACAGTAGCCTTGATGAGAACACACAGTGTAACTGGCTGCAAGAAACGCTTAAGAGGTTTACATTAAAACAGAATATAGAACGGTGGTTAGAAATCACAGAACAGGTGACACCTTACTCTGATAACCTGGTGATAAAAACTGTAGGGTATGATGTATAGGCTGTGGCATTACCACTTTACTATACAGTCTGAACATCTAAGTATCTGTTCGGATACTGCTCAGTTTTAGCAAGACAGAATACCCAAGGCAGACCACATATAAAAATTGTGATTAATCTCAAAAAAAAATGGTTTAAGGTGAACAATTCAGAAGGCAATCACAAAGACATTTAGACTTTATTTTGTATTCAAATGTTTTTAATACAAACCATTTAAAAGTATAATTACCTTTTGGCTTTACAGAAGTAATTTGCTTCAACTATTAAAATACAGTCCTTATTGTAAGACTTAGAATTTAGCAAAAAACAACCCTGAAATGCAGCAATCAATGGACATAAATAGACATTTCATGCCATCTGAAGAATTCCTGTGATCACAGAATCACAGAATGGTTTGGGTTGAAAAGGACCTTAAGATCATCCAGTTACAATGCCCTGCTATAGGCAGTGATACCTCACACTATGCCATGTTGCCCAAGGCTCTGTCCAACCTGGCCTTGAACACTGCCGGAATGACTTTCTGATAAGAATATTTACAAGACTTCTGGACACCACTTTTGCCAACTTGAAATATATTGCTACTACAGATGAGAAAACTGCACATGCTAACTATTACACAAAATAAAGTCAAAAGGCTTGAAAGAATGCAAGAAAAACTAAATTGAGAAGAACCTACAGTGGAAAAAAATGTAACTAAACTCCTATTTTTTATTTTAATTATTAAATTTACTTTTTTCCCCAGATATTTAAGTCAAAGAAGTTTAACTGCAAAACTTGTGGCTCTAATAGTATTCTGATTTATTAATCTGCCATGTACAGATATCTGGTCCCACATGGAGACCTGTGGACATAGAAAGACATCATAAAAACCTACAAACACAAGTTCTATTGCATGACTATGTCCAAAGTACTTACCTAAAACAATTACTGTCCATAAATTTTCTGTCTGAGCACCTAATTATGTAGGTTCACATTTTTAAAAATCTCCATAGAGTTTAAGGTAGAGATGAAAGGCTACTGACAAAAGATGTTACCACGCAGCATTTCTAGTCAATGCTGCACAGAACAATGCCTTGCTAATGATCAGATCAAAGCATTAGATAATCTACATATAAGCATCATATAGGCCTTCATTTGTTGCTAAGGCCAAATAAGACCTTGCACAACACAGCTGGCTGCTGGTGCCAACCAGCTACTCTGTAGATACCTTTCACAAACTCTGACAATTATTCTAGAATGTTTCTATCAGCATATAATTGCATCCATCCTATACACTGACAAATAGGCTCAAGCTGGTGAGGCCACTGTTCTGGCAGTAATTTAAGTACTGTTACAGAGAAGAAAAACAGAATCTATCATGCAGACAAGACAGGAAGATAATGTCCAACAGCGTGGTGTAAACCAGAATTTCTGAATAGTAGCACAGATGTGAAAAGCAGAACTTGTCCACCAACGAAGAACAAAGCAGGTAAGACTTGGCACTGATATTTAAATGAACGATATACAAATATATCACTCAGACAACAAAGTGGCCTCACCATGCAATACTGCTTCTTTTAAATAGAGCTAATGTTTATTTCAGACCTACAGGTTACTACATTAAAAACCCACATAGAACAGATGGAAAGGCTGCTTGCCAGCAAAAGAAAAGATTAAAAAACCCCTCAGCCTTTTAAAAACTAGTTGAACTGTTGGAAACAACTGAAAATTAAAACCGCCCACCCTCTGCACATGTATCCTTAATGGTCCCCAAAAGTATCCGTCAACAACTCCTCTGCTAGAACTCCAGGTCCCCAGCATACCTCAGGAATCACGCTGCAGACTCCATTATCACTGCCCACAGTTCAAGTAAAGGGTTGAAGCGGATGTTGTTTTATCCTGGATTCAATACAGGGCTTTTGTTTTAATTACTTTCTAGGGCTGAAGTAGTAGATAAATATGGCTGCTGTTTAAGATCTTGTACTGTAGAACTGCAGTCTGTATGTGGTTCAGTGTAATAAGGCTTCATTATATCTTTTCTGCTGTTCAAGTCATAGGAGGGAGCTTGTGCTCTACAAAATGATGCCAAGAGGATATGGACATGATTTCACACCAGTTTCCCTGTTTGTACAAGTCTGTGACATAAACGTGAAAGGATTACATAACTTTATTTAATAATAAATAAACTGGACACATGGCCTAATTTCGCTTCTTTCTGAAAAATCCAGTTCATTATTAAAATGTCAGATGCACTCTCAGCATTGGTTAGTGACGCAAACTCAAAATATGTATCCTCCTGTAACTTCTGGAAGACTAAACCACTAATTTTCTCAGCCTACCAAAATGAACAGTGATCCTTTGGGACAAATACGGCGCTCAGTCTCCTCTGTCAGTTTTAAAAAGAGATAGCTACGCGTGAGTTAAATTATCTCTTCCTCATTTCCTAGTACTTCTTACCATAGGCAGCCACCACAACAGCCAGCAATGAAAAGTTACATTTGGAATGCAATCACAGAACCGTAGGATTTTTTAGGTTGCGGTTGGAAAAGAGCTTTAAGATCATCAAGCCCAGCCATTAGCCCAGCACTGCCAAGTCCACCACAACATAAGCCAGCACTTTTAAGTGCAAAAGGTAATAAAAAAAAAGTTACACAATTTATGCATCACTAGGAGTTTAGAGGTAGTGTATCTCATGAAAGTAAAGTATTATAGCACTTCAAAATGTCACAGTAGCAGCATTTCCAACTTATGTTTTAATTTTTCCTTTTTTTTGGAGGTGGGGAATTTCACATCCAATGAAAATGTAAAGCAAATAAAACCAACAGGAAATTGTTAACAGGATGATTCCTACTGAATGATATCTATTAGCATCAGGATTTCAGTTTTGGAAGATACTTATTAGAAAAGCGAAGCTTACCTACAGAAGCACTGTGGAATCTCTCCTTGACCATACAGTGGAAACAAAAATGGTGTATTGCCATAGCGGCCAAGGCACTGAAGAAACTTTTTTGTTGCCTGAAGACCTTCAAGAGTGCTGCAATCAGTCTCTGAAACCATTGCAATAGAGTGAAGAATGAAGTGCTGCAAGCTTGGTGTTAACTTCCGTGTTCTTAAGAACTGACCAAATGTACTGTTCTCGTAGTCTGAGGAAGGAGTAAATTTAGGTAAAAGGTACAACGTAACATTTGTTTTTTTCTCATATGCTTCAACCTAAACAAGTACATTTGTATTTAAATTAACAAAAGCAAATGAGTTTTTCAACAAATGTCTTGCTGAAAATGGATAATCCAAGCCAATGGAAGTTAAAAAAACATCTATTCCCAGAAAGTGACTTTTCTCAGAAGACAGAAATATCACTCCATTAAAATATTTCAAACCAATGCAAAACCATTGTACAGGTGTCCAAAAGTCTAGAAAGCAAACCCTAAATATGGCTTCATTCATTCATTATGTTAGGCTTGATCTAAACCCACTTCTATTGTGGGAGAAAATTGAGCAACTGCAGACAAAAATCCATTCAAGTGCCTTGGGATGCTCTTTCCTGTAAATTAACCAAAATATTCAACCTGAATGGCACCCATTCAAGAACAGTATCCATATGATACTGATATGTATGGATACTGTTCTTGAATGGGTGCCATTCAGGTTAGTGTCTGTCTATGTGCAGAGAAGCCATTCACATGGTGTCTTAATCCACAGATGAGAAGGCACAGTATTTATTTCAAATCTATGACTTGCAACAAGCAAGTCCGGATGACACACAAAGATGACGGGGATAAGGAAGCATATCACCCTTAAAATTAATATTATTGCTGACACATTTTGAAATTCCAAGAAACACTAGTCTTTCAGGAGATGCTTAATGCAAGTGTTGCATGTCACTGATACATCTCTGAAAAACACTCATTATGCTAACAACTAAATTATTCCCTCCCCTCCCAGGAAAAGACTGCATTCAAGCAACAGCATACTTTCACATTACTCAGAAATCTGCTCATAAGCTTATTTCACTCATGGACAAACTGACAGGTAACACTTCCATTGATACTGAGACTGGTATTAGCTATATATTCGTTTAAGATTCAACCACTGTTTTATTACAAATATATCTTATTACCCTTTGTGCAGCCATGCAGCAAGTCATAAAATGAGAGGGTTTTTTTGTTCTAGCATTCTAAAAAAACCTCTCAAGTTTTTCCTCACTTCAGACTTGTTATATAACTGCAAATTTTACAGAAAAAAAGCTTTAAAAAAAAAAGAATTCTTCACTATCATGAACTCTCCCTATTAAAAGTCTGCCTTCCCACGAATGGAACGATCTCGCCAAGAGCAATTTGAAGTTTCTGAAGCCTTTACATTAGACTAGTCTGACTCAAAATATTCCCAATTACCTCCCAGGCTATTTCAAAATGTAGGAACAAAATCTGTTTAACTGCCTCTGGAAGTAAAATAAATGTAATGTCATTTAGGTACATGAATCAATGGATTCATTTAAAATTGATGTGGCGTCTCCTTTCTTTACTTAATAAATTTTCTAAATACCACCTATATTCTCATTTTGAGCACCTCCATTTCTTCCAGCAGCAGCAAATCTGATATTACCTGTAATCTATAAACCACTTCAGTCTAATGAGCTTTTCCCCCTTCATGATTTTCTCGAGTTCATCACAGACTCTCTTTCTCATAATCTTAGCAGATCATTCTCTATATCGACCAATTCTCTCTTGCATATGTTTAAAATAATTTTCTCTAACGTTTGTACCTAATCTAAGGGCCTTGTTCAAGTAACCAAACCAGTACCTTAACAACTGCTTCTTTTTAACACCAGATTCTTTCAAAAATACTGCCCAGCCGAGCTACTGTCAAGCTTCAACAGCACCGATATGCTTCAGACTAAAACTCATGTCAATAGTTTAACTATTCCTCTTTCTCATTATTTCTTTTTGACAGATTTTCCTTTTATTTTATGCCTTAGTTTACTTTTAGTCCATCCAAGAACTGAGAACATCACTTCATTCTTTGTACCCTGAGGTGCATAAACCCAAAGCACCTTCCTTCTGTTAGCCAATTTTCCTCTTTGACCTAATGCTCATTATTCCCTGCACATTATGGCTCAAATACATTCACATTTTTTCTCATCTAAATGAGCCAAGAGTTGATAAAGGCACTTTGAACTTGTCCTCTATGACTAAAAGGCATTAAATTACATTTACTTTCAAAGTTTAAAAATCCATTTTCTCAACTTCTGATGTGGTGGCAACATTCTGTGATTTAAGTATTACTTCCCCCCAAAAAAACCATAACAGAAAAGAAAACTCAGCTACATCGCACCATCTTAAAAAATCCCTGCGATGAGGGAGAAAACACCTAAAAATGATAAAAACATTTTGCAACCTTGCTGTAATATATAATTTCACTGTTAAAGACAAATGTAAATAATAAATGACATAGGAAGTAGAAGAGAAATGCTTAAGTAGAAGAATTTAAACACTGCAGTGAAAAGGTCATGAAAAGGCCAAAGCATACTTTAAAAATGAATCCATAAAAATAAATTGCGTGAAAACACAGGAGAGCTATCGGAATTGTGCATAACTGAATGAACTCATAAGGAGAGAGTGTATACTGTTCAATGAAACACCACCTTGGTATTCTTCAGGGTGTTGTTCATAGTCCAAACAAAATGTCAGAAATTTCATTAGCATTCTCTTTTCCACCATAGTGAGCTGTCTGCTGTTGAAGACATCTGCTCTAGAACAAGGTACCTGGAAAAGAGTGTATAATAATTTCAATGTGAAAGCATCAAGCAACACTATAGTCTGGCTACCTAATGAATATTTCTATTATAGCTATTTCCTAACATATTCCTCTCCATTATTTCCTATTATAATAAAAGTTACCAATTTTCCACAATCAAAATTATAAAAAATATTTTTCAGCCTCTCCCTCTTTTTATTTCGCTTTTATTTCATTTGCATCTCTGATTGTAGAAGTTAATCAAAAGAGTTTCTATTAACTAACTTGCCAAAATCCCCTGTTGCCATTATCACACCAATGATTTTTTAGTACCAGAGAGAAAAATCAAATCTATTCTACAGATTTTAAAACCTAAAACCTGTGAATCTTTAAGAGTTAACTGCCAAGTCGATCATGGTCTGAATATTTGACATGATGGAAAGATTTATGTCAATAATTTACTGGACTGCACATTTTTATTTTAGCTATTAAAAAGAAAGTAATTTATATATAAACACATATAAACACCTTTTCATTCCAGAAGTGAAATTAAAATCAGAATCTTAAGGACACATACTAGCTTACTGTTACAAAACTCTCAAGACACTGATTTCTTGACTTAAAAAACCATAAGATTAAACACATGCCTGTTCCACTTTTCCTTCTCGAAATGCAAGAATTCGTGTTGCATTTTTAAACTCTGCATATCTGCTAACATTCGACTTGATCAGGAGGTCAATTAACAGACCTCGGGAGTACAGCAACTGCACAGGGAAGAAAAAAAGTGGTGAGTACAGAGAACATACATACATCAAAAGGAAACAGTGATATCAACAGCGTTCACTTGTAAGGTGCTTTCTGCAAGTACTTGCAAGTAGATGTAGTAAAGTAAAATCTGAATAAAAGTATCAAAATGTAATATGTGTAACATAATATTAAATGAAGTGAAGCAACCACAGAAATGGCGAGACAAAGCAGTCCATAGGAGAGAAAGGGAGAAGGTGTCAGCCTATTGCTTTTAGTTCTATTAGTCTGGGAGTCACAGCTTTTGACAATATTTTGCATTGTCATCTTGAATAATTTCTTTGTATTGTACGCTATATATCCTTGAACACAGTATTTTACAACCTTCACTTCCCAATAAGGTGACACTGTCTGTGTAAATCGTCATTAGTTGTTTCTTAAATTACCTGAAATGATAATGTCACATTTTCTAAATGTAAAATCCTTAACCCCTCAGTTAATATTTAGTCATATTCTTCTATATTAATTTATCATCTGTCTACCTTTACTCCTTCTAGATGCTACAAATACATTATGAAATCCTGAAGGGGCAGAAATGTAACTATTAACTGACAACATATGTCTGAACTGGAAAGCATTGGCGATTAGTTTAAAAACGCTTCAAGGCTTTTGGCCCTGAGTGTCGGAATCTGCTTAATCGCACAGAAGTTTTCAAGATAAAGGTTTAGTGGAACACTGAATGGACACCACAATAAAGTCTGTGTCACAGCGCCAGAGAGACAGCAATGCAAACTACTAGCCTTGCTCTGGAGACTACTCGTCAGATAGAATTCCTGGAATTTATTGCAGTTACCACCACGTAACACAATGGTGCAGAAAAAGCATTAAAAGGATACAAAATAGGATTTTCTGCTTAACCATTATGCAATGACTATTTTTTTTATGATGTCATTCCAATCACGCATGAAAGAGGTATTTGGAACACAGAGATAAAATTTGAAATCATGCATTTTGTAGTGTCTCCATAAAGAATTGAATATATTATTGAAGGAAGGTTTTCTTCCAGTTTCTAGAGGCTTGAAAGACTTTTCCAGCCATAATATGAAAAATTAAGCATTCAACCCTGAACAAACTTCCCTGTACTGCAGAATACACACTTAAAGCACAGAAATTAAGAAAAATTTCCATTTAACTTGAATTTCCAGGGCCATATCCTTTTACATATAAAAGGCAGATTTTAAAGTTTAAACAGTCTGGTAACTATGTCAGACTAAGAGTTTTTCCTCTAAGTAAAACACACACTAGTAGGAATTCAACATAATAGTAACCAATTTTAGTCAGTTTGTATGTTATGGATTAAATCTAATTATTTCTTTTTCCCTTTCCAATAAAATTTATTACAATCCAGTGCTTTAGTTTGAGTATAGAGATAATGAGGATTTCACAGGAAAATCTAAAAGCCAGGAAGCTCTCCAACAGGAAAACAATTTTTCATTTAAAAAACATTAAAGATCTGTAGGAAGACGGATTTTCCATGTTTAAAAATACAAGTTTTTTAACAGAACTGTTTAAAAAGAGCAATTTTGCAGCTATTACTCAAGTCCTGAATTTCAGGAAATTTACTTTTATGGATGTATTTCTAAGCTATGCTTTATGCTCTCTGGTTATAAACAAACACTTAAGGGCACATGTGAAATAGCTCGTGTTTGTTTTAAGGGTACTAACTCTTGCTTACTTCTCACAAGCGTCTTTTTTGCCTCAAGGGTACTGGTGCGAGCTCTCCTCAATATTTTTTTTTTAATTCCAGCCTTTAAAGCAAAGTAAATGTACTTATATGAAAAGCATCATTCAATTCCTACCTTGGAAACTAAATCAATATTAAACCTTCTGCCTTCTCTAACAATTTGGGCGTATGTGATTTTCTTTGGTCCTTGGGCAGAACTTTCTGAGGGTGCAGATCCAGTTTCAGGAGTGGACTCGCCTAAAGCCGTACTATGAGAACTTTCATTCTCAGAGGTTATTTCTGGATCATTCCCTTCTACTGTGCTTGCTGGCTCTGTGCCTGTCGCCTTTTCTGGCTCCTGGCTCTCCACCTCTGCTAAGGTGTTCTCCACCGGTGTGCACTCTTTTTCTGATTCCTGAGCAACCCTGTCAGCATCAGAGGCTCCAAAGGCAGGCAGCTTCAGCAATGCACCGGCTTCTTCAACATTTTCAGCTGAATCCTGACTGATTAAAAACACAGGGAGAAAGAAGAGGGAAAAAAGTTTTTTAAACAGTCTTAAAAACTTGTTTAAAGTTTTGAGTCAGTGCCAAAATGGAAACCTCAAGCATTACTATGAAAAGCATTAGAATTTCTTTATCCTGGCCAAATCACGTGTACCACCCACTAAAGAATACTAGGTCTTTGACTGCAAAGCTATAATTCAAGAGGAGTATTTTACTGAGAAAAAAACAGAAAAATAATTGGAGTTCTTATTTTACATGGGTTCAAAAGATGGAATGAGCTTAAAATAAAAATCAAAACTCTCATGGTGAAACACAATACATAACACAGCTACATAAACAAAAGAAATATAGTATTTAAAAAGAGAAACAGTAAAGCAATTTGATTAGTTTTTTTTCCAATGGATTAAAAATACCCTTTGAAATTTAAATGTGTAAGTGCATTAAAGTCATTAAGCTCAAACATTTTAAAACCAAACTCACTGAAGAAAACAGAAGTGCTTTATATGACTGGGACTACTTTGCATCTATTACCATCACAAGTCCATAAAAGCAGCAGGCAATTTTGCCCTGAAGTTTAAGTAAAACTTTCAGATTACTTTTTGACTCTGCCCTTGCATTCTAATTAGTTGTTCCCATAACAGCCACACAGAATAATAAAGTTTCCTCATGTAGCAATGAGGAAACTCATTTTTATTTATATGTTATTCTTATGCCAGAGTTACAAATTTGTGTGTAGCAGATGAAGGCAGCCAGTCAAAATGAGAGACATTACCACACAACATTTACTCTGGATAGTCCATTGCCTTTTCACAACTCAATTCTTTAAAATTCCTCTTATGAAGCAGACCTCCAATTGTAATCTCATCTACTCTTTTTATCTTGAACTTCAATGACATCTACCTTAGAAACTAGTACTTTTGAACTTGGAATTTTAGCTTATACTACCAGCTGAGATGAATCAAATCAGTGTCATTGTAAGTGAAAGGAGTTCAGCAATAATTTCCCTCTACCTTTTTATCTTTATACCATAAGCCATTAATGCACTGAATAAACAATTTAATTTTGGCTGAAAACTAATGAACTATGATTTTAAAGGTGACCTGCAAACATACAGTACAAAATCTCAGTAACTACCTGGATGGTTAAAATTCACTGAACAGCAAAGAATTATTCAGTATACACATAAAAACACTCCCTCGCATCTGTAGTGTTAAAGGAGGAAGCAGGTAGCAGGAGCTCTGTTAAAAGATGGGAAAACCCCCTCTATCCTTTCAAAGTTGCTCCTCACTTATGATCTCATCCAGCTCACATGAGCTCATGAAAGTAAGAGTTTGGACTAGTGCACAGCCACCAAGAAGCACTTATTCATGAATGGGTTACACATTGCCCTGGGAAATACAGGAACTGCTATAGGGAAAGCACTAATGAAAGAAGTCTGTTTCTGTACATTAATTATGTCTTTCAGCTTCATATTGCAAGCATTAACTACCTATAAAATATCAAAGAGAGAGAAGAACTTTCTCAAATGCTTTCAAAAAAAAGTAAACTCTACTAAAAACACAAATGAAATTCAATTACATTTTGGAGTTCTTTCTGGATCTTGATGGTTTTTTTAAGAATTCAGAACATGGTGTTTGTGAAAACTGAAAAAGTTGTTGCCATGAATGCGGTAACTAAGAATGAAGCCGTTATTTAACCCATCCTAAAGCTTTTTAAAACACAAAAAGTCAGGGCAAATTTTCTTTCTCTCTTCTCCAAAGCTCAATGTACAGCTCAATCTCAGTTTAAACATACTTGATTATTACTTTTTAAATCAAAATAAGATTTGGGTTCACAACACATTTTATTTTTTCCTCTATCACTCTGAAAAGCAGTGTAACAGAAACATTATATTTACATATTTAAAATTTCTATTCAATTCCCACTAATGAATACGTAAATCTGCATGATTTGCAGCTCTATACATTTTATGATGAAAGCCAAAAACTGTATATAATCTAAATTCATGACATCCTTCCTATAGGAACAAATATCCCTGAATAATGTAAGAACTGTCTATAAAAATGACTCAAATTGAACTTCTGTACAGACAATTCTTCTCCTAATTCTGAAAAAAATAATACATCTGCAGACAAATTGTTGTGTAAATTTAGAATATTATCTTCCACCATTCATCAATTAATGGTACTAACAAAGGAATATCTTAAAATGAATGTGTCTTATTAATGCCTTGTAACAGCAACCCCTTCAGATAGGTCAAATGAAAAATTGCCAACCAGCTGGTTAATTTATTCAGCACAGGTGTTCACTATTTATTTTTCAGCCATTTGCCTTTTTTCAATACAGCTTGTTGTAGACACAGTATTCTTTTCCTTTGATGGATGCACTTTGTTCTAAGGCCATTCATTTCAGATTTGCACTGTGTATATTATACTGCTACCCAGCTGTTTATTCTTTCAAAATAAATGTTTAATGGTTACTTCATAGGAGTTATAAAAATTAAGCAAAACCAACAGAATCTAGCCAGAACGTGTAAATTGTCAGAACCACAATAACTGACTCTCTCAGAAAGTTTGAAGTTATTTTGGAAAACTTTTTCATTGCTAGATTTATTAATATTACCATTCTTCTTGTGGGGTTTTGTATGTGGAGTTTTGTGTTTGTATGAGGCTTTTTTAAATAATCAAGAAAGACAGCAGCATACCACCAGGCTGAGTTAAACTCTTTAAAGTAGAACCTTTTATTTTGTCCTGACTCAAGTATAATGCTTACTTCTACAAAGCGTGAAATCTTACTGCTAGGGGACTCTTTGAGCCAGTCATTAGTTAATACCACATCTTCTTAGGAAAATCATATGCAAAGTTAAGAGACTATGAAACATTTAACCTGATTTAATACTGGTTCTGAACAATATTTATTATGGCAACAGGATTACAAGTACAACATTCAAGTGATGCTGCTTTAAAATAACCGTAACATTTTATCTGCAATACAATCAAGCAGCCACTACTGTGTAATATAGAACTTTGGAATATTCTGAGTCTGTGACCTTCAGATTTTATTACTATAATTCACACCCCTTTTTTTTTTTTCCTACTCACGATGTTTACAGAAAGAAATGTGTGTTTCTATATGAATATCTGTCAATGTTTCATTTAGCTACAATGTTTCATTTAGTATTATCGAAGCGATTCTACTTAAATAACTGTCCCAAAGAACCTTTCAGGAATTCAGAACAGTGTTCAGTTCAGTGCAAAAATCCAAGAGATAAAAATGATAAACATAAATAAATAGTTTCATTTGCAATTGAGGTTCATACAATTACAATTTCTCATTACTATGCTTGCGCACTATTCAGCATTACTGCTGCGTAAGGTTACTTTTAGATGTTCTTTGATTTTCAATATGACATTGTGAAAAGCTTACCTTCTGCATGGCACATATCTATCTATATATAACAAAGTAACATACTTTTGTTTAAAAATACAAGCAAAAAATGAAATTTATATTCTTAACTTCTGCTAACGCAGACATACCTCTACAAATACCTAATGGAAAGATATTTACCACCTAAGATGGTAATTACTCTTCATGTGCTTATGCAACAATTAATCACAGAAGTAAAAGTGCATATTTCAAACTAAGAAGGTATTTTTTGCATGTTGTACATAAAGTAAGAGCTGAGCTACTATACTTCAAAAACAGAAAGAAGGTGACAGCCCCAAAAGGCTATTATTACATTGCCAGGAGCCTTCGACCATGCAATTCCTTCTAAAGCATCATGGGTAAGCACTGTTTAATGAGTAAGGTAAATCCATTGAATATAAAAATAGAAAAGGACAAATATTACTTTATCATTTTAGCACAATTAAGTATTCTATAGTTACAATACTACAGTCTATTTGTGTCCCTGCTCCTGTTTACTTAGTCCATTTTACATGTACTTACATTGGGGTTTTTTTACTATGAGAACAAGAGTCTTAAGCCAAATTAAGAACGGAGAAATTAACAACCTTCTACTAATAATACCTACAAAGACAACACCTCTGTTTTCTACTCAGAAGTAAATTACCAGTTCACAAAGCTGGCCAACAGATTACACTGCATCCAGATAAGGTCATTTAAAAAGTATCAGTTAGCTTCAGTGAAGTGACTTCAACAAAAGCACAAGGACATTAGGAACATTTTAGAGGTCATGGTTAATTTCTGAGACAACATGCAATATGGTAGTGTGGTGAAATGCTTGAAGCCAAAAGTACAATGCAGTTATTTACCTCCAGGCATATAAAATTATTTGTATATTTCTGCTGTTATACTTACTCGCCAAAACAGAAATCTTCTACATGTTGAATAGTTTTATCCTTCTTGCTAAGAGCAATAACTTCTTCATTCTCAAGGATCAGTTTTCTCCAATCTTCACATTCATCACTGATATCAGTCTTTTTCTTACAAAGAACAAAGAACAATCAATTACAATTTGTACTGTAGCAGCTGCTCTTGAAATATGTCTCTGTAGTCCAAATAATTTGTACCATTTTATACATATATAAAATCATTTTAACTGTCTTAAGGTTTTTTTCCATTGATATTTTGAGTTCTAACAGTTAGAGCTGGTTACTTTATTATAGCATGCCAACACTTGCACATTGCTAGTTTTAGTAATCTGAGAATGCAGTGTTAAATGAAATACAAGTTTCACTACAGTTTAATGTAACTTTGAATACTATCTACTAAAAACCAGTTTTGCCACAGCCAGGTTAGTTCCAAACTTTGTGACAAAACTCTTTGAATGGAGATCACATGAGAAAATACACAATGATTTGGGTATTATATTAATCTGTCCACACAGAAATCTCTACATCATGTAACAGAACCCTGAGAATATTAAATTCTGACATTGAGCAACTTGACTGATTATGCCAGAAGGTAGCAGCACTACTGAACTGAAGAAGTTCCACCTTCTATGGACCAACAGGCTCGTAACACTTCAGCAAATAATATGAACATCCATTTGCTAATATAGTTCAAGTGCTCAATCTCTTAAATAAATACCCTCTTCAGAAGATTTCCAGCGTATCATCATGAATCAGGTAAACTTTGGTCATTGAAAAATACACTATCAACATTCATCTTTTTGTCCTGGTTACAGGACATTTCAATGGAAGGATCCGGTAACTATCCTTCTCTCAGTCAAGAAGAATCAGCTGAAAGCACAGAAGACAAGACAAAAGGGACTGAAATATCAGAGTGGAAAATAATCAAACAGGAGAAGACCAGAAGGTGCTGGGAAAGCAATCAAAACAATAGTGTAGCTGGTTCTACATAAATTCAAGAACCTAAAAAGTATGACTGAACACTAGAATGTTTGGCCTCACATAGTAAGATTAATAAATCAGGCATATCAAGAGTCCTAGAATGCCAGGCCAGGTGGTTAAGTCTTACCTAGTAAAGTTGGAAACGAGAAACCTCTTTGATCTGTCACATTACCAAAGAGAAAAAGCACTGTGGTAATTTGTCTTGTAATAAATTACGCAAACAAACTTTAACCTTAAGGCATGTTAAAAGAAGTAATTTGAGAATTTTTTACCTGATTTTCTTTAATCCAGGACAATAATCCTGAAAAACTAAAGCTGGCCCAGTTTCCACCATAGTAATTTTTCCTGTAAATAAAAAACCACAACAAACCAACAGTGAGACTCTATGGACAGATAAAACATAGCTTTTTCAGGTTTCCAGAAAAAACAAGAAGTTTGAGATGTTCAAAAAGTTTTCTATGACAGATGTTAGAGATGCAGAATACAAAAATTGGTATAATATTTCAGAACTCTCAATAAGATGCAAAATTTCCATTTTCACTCATTTGTATGCATCTCTGACCAAACAGACTACAGTCTAAAATCAAAGTATTTGGAGGGTAAAACAAATAATGCTAAAAAAGCACAAGGGATGCAATAAGTAAGAGGAAAATACAGATGCTACTGCTTCTTGCTCAAGACTGACTGTACACCTCTAACTCCAACATGTACATCACTATAGATACCTTTACTTAGTGCACAGCCCAGCCAACAAGCCTGCAAGTTTCAATGGAGTTCTCAGAAAACCCACTTCAGGTTTTTGGCATCAAGTTCTGGCAGGACCTCACAGCTTTGTCACATGAGCACAGTTATACTGCTTCTGACTGAAGCCGATGTAGAAGTTAACGTAATTGCATTACATGTCACTTTTGAACTAGCAGTGCTTCATGAGGGTGATATGCAGAGGAGGGTTAAGTGAACTGAAATGGGGTCCAGACAGTAGAAACCACATCTCTTAGCCATTATGTCAAAGGAAAGTTCACTCTTATTATTTATCTGTTGCTTACAGAACAGATTATGCTTATTATAGACTGTTGTAATGCTCTTGCAAAATTCTTACTGAACTGCATATACTGTAGGTGGAGCCAAAGGAACTGATTTGTACAAAATGATCATACCTCCCCGAGTACTTTTCAGTTTATATTTACCACTTTATTGCTTGAAAAATATTAGTTTCCTTCTTTTAAATCACAGAAAATTAATTGTTCTTCCGTTAATCAAAGACTCTGTTCTCCCTTCAAAAAAATTTTCTATCCGGATTTCTCTCAACATCATTTGGATTAGCTTCTTTCATCATGCATGCCACAGCTTAAATATTTAACAGCTCTGACAGGAAAAAAATAATAGAGTAATAAAATAAAATTAAAAAAAAATACAGTCACCAGTTCTCACAAAATAAATTAAAAAAAAAAAATCACTTGAGGATTTAGCCCTGTTTTCTGGCACTGCATACTGGCACCTCAGAAGTGTGAAAGATAATGAAAATCCTCTCTTGGATGGATATCTAATGTTAGTGCATACACTAAAATACCCCAAACCTGCCAACATTTAGGGAGGAAGATGGGTTTTGCACTTTACAGGTTAATGCAGAGACTGTTAAATAACTTCAAATCTTATCATAGGCTCCTCCTCTTTTAAACTGCAGAGGTGAGTGTGATAACAGTGAAAAATTAAATTCAGGTTAGATTCTACTGTTTGAGATGGGATGGTTTTGACAAGGGTTATCTGCACTGACAAAGACTTCATCAAGAGTGTCAGTCCCTTTGCAGAACCAGAGGATGATGCTCCATGCCATGTTGCTTACTTAGCATATGAAGGACAGATGTCTGCTAAACAATGCCTAATCACTCCTGACTAGAAACTGACCTCAAAAAGTCTTTCACCTACTGCAAGGCAATAGTGAAGAACATAAATAGGACATCTGCAAAGACAACAAAATCCAGTGTTCGCTTAATAAGGCCAGCTTCTACAACAGAATGAGCTGTTTAAGGCCACCAACTGGGAAGACTGGTTCTTTACTTTATGAGAAGGCTCACAGTCTGCTCTGCAACTTGATCACTTTAAGCAGAAGAGCTCCGTCTGTAGATCCATTACCAACCAGAAACTCCAATCATCTTCAGAGTTCACACTTACCTCACTATTATGAATGACATGGGTGAGGCTTTGTAAGAACTGCGTTTTGGTATCACACAGAATACAAAGCAATGAGGATTAAACACATTCAACAACTGATTCCCAAATTTGAATCTGTAAAATAGTAACTGATAGTTGCACACAATGATAATCAGCTTTGTTTTAGCTGTCACTGGTGCAGGCTAATTTCTGCTGCTTCTTAAGATATGACTGACTAAAAAGTTCAACATCTATATATTATCTGCCACTTCTGGGATTTCCAAAAAACACAAGCCATGAAGATTTATTTTTAAGGGAATCTGCTGCTTTAGTTGCAAGTTTCCTTGAATATGGAATACAATCTGGCTGTCAGAGCAAGCAAGGCCATTGATCACAGAAATTGCAGAAAACACCTGCCTAAAATTAGGACTGGGTTTCTTGCATCTATACCAGTATAAATTCATGCATATTTAGAGTACTCCAAATTAAAACTTTCGGTAAGAGAAATGAATGTCATGTTCACAGAGTTACAAAAGTTGATACGTGAGCTGTCAGACATGTCTGATGTAAACATTCCTCTGTTCATCAGGTGGATTTTCCTTTGAAAGTGCTTTTCTTTTTAACCACCGTTGATGTGAATCAATCTTTTCAACAAAGCGCTGCTCCATCCATTCTGAGAAGACAGTATGGCCTTTCTCAAATGGAAAATGAATCACAGCTGTCCTTCCTCTCTGGCATCTGAGCACCTCTCCCAAGCTATGCCATACCACCTCAAATATTAATTTTCTCTTGAAGCATGAAATTCCAGATTTTTTTTCCCCCTGGAATTTTAATGAGTTTTCCCTGCATTACATGATGAATCAGGATGGCTTAATTTCCTCATCTGAAAACACTGCAGAAGGAAGGTAGAGCAGACCTAATTACTGACATAATGAGCAAAGTTTTTTGGTAAATATCTTGAAGAGGAATTCTGAAAACGACTGACTAATGATTTTACAATTAGGAGCCCTTTGTAACCAAATATTTTTGTTGTAATTGCCCTGAAGATGAACCAAGGAATTCCTTAAAGTAATAGTCAAGATCAAAGCCTAATTAAAGCTAAAATATTGTTCCCAAAATTTCAAGGGTTAAGCTCCTCTCATCTCTTGTTATATTAGCAAACTACAAAGACGGATATTTTCTCCCTTTTCTAGGGTTATAATTCAATTATCCTGTAAGTAAAGACATGAAACATTTTGAAGGTGCAACAGCAAAGGTAGAAATTAATTTTTCTACCAAGTTAGAGCATGGATGTTTTCTTTTTCTCTAATATGTTATTTTCTAGATTACATTTGCTCAAAACGTCTCCTGTATTACCTGGATTTTCACATTAATTAAAATACTGCTGCTTTTCATTCACATTTGCCAAATCTCCACTCCGTAGTTCAAAGCAGTAGAACTGCTGAAGTAATTTTTGCAAAGTTTTGGAAATGTGGCTCAAGTATGGTTTTACCTCAGCTGATTTCTCTCTTCTCCTACATTAGTTTGTGATTTTTAACTTAGTTACTAACACCATTTTTCTTCAAATACCTTGAAAGAATTAGCAAATCCCAGTGCAGAACACTGAAATTGCAAATTGTTTCCAAATGATTAATATTCTTGGAATCCAAACCAAGGGAATATCTAACATGTCCTTCTGAAGATGGATTGCAAATTAAGAAATTAAACACTTTTGAAAGCACGAGATACACAAGTAAAATGCAAGTAAGAAGAGAAAAAAGGTTTCACAGCCTACGCTAGTTAAGATTGCCCTTCTCGGTGCCATGTCATAACAGCCATGGTGTAGCAGTCAAAGCTGGTGATGTCTGAAGAAAAGCTGCTGATGCCTCACGATTGCTCCCACGAGCTGCCTGTATGTGTCTGTCCTGCATTTGATCTTTCAGAAATAAGTCTCAAACCATCAGAGTAGCTGTCTTTTGCAAAGGAAGTTACTGCCACATCGATTTTAAGGATCTGAACACAAAATGACTTATGTTTCAAACCAATAGTTTCATGTGCTACCTATTAAGCACACAGTCAAATGTATTAAAAATTGCCATTCTGGCACAGTAATTGTGTTCAGGAGCACGAAAACTGGACTACACTTCCCTGCCTTCCAAGAGGAAGGGTTTAACCCAAACAGCTTTTGAGATCCTTCAGCTCAACATAAGGGTGATGGTGGCAGTCACTTATGTTACATTACATCCTGGGATACGAACATGATCAAAGCAAATTAACATGGACTGGTCGAGACCATGTTCTACTCTCCAGTACCTTTGCTATGAGAACATACCCTAAAACAAAACAGAAATAAAACCAACTTCTCTCAGAAAAGGTCAAAAGATATCAGAATTAAGATTTTTTGCTTAGATTCCCTTACTGAAGGTTAAGGAATTCCTTTATTTATTTGGCAAGAAATTGACTTGCTTTGAGGAGCAACCTTTTTGCTTTCTGGTTGCTGTACTTCCACAGCTACCTCACTTTACAGAAGTTAAAGATTAAAATGAAGGTTGTATGAAGACACAGATTGTATTACATTATATATTTTACAAGTTTTGACAAAAGTGAGAGATTGTCTAGCAAGAAGTGGAACTACAAAAGCAGGTACCTTGGAGGGGGAAGGTACAAGGAGGGTGTCCATCATGCTTCTGGATGCTCAGATAAAACAGAATTGTGGACACAAGGAACATTCAAGTACTCTACAGGCAAAGCAAGGTCAAAAATTAAGAAAGCTAACCAGTGTCAAAAAGCAAGACGTGAGAAGTAGGCAGAGCAAACTGGGCACAGAAGAGGAGTTGAAATCCTGCATCTTGACACTCCTTTGCCTTTGAATTAAACTTTACACTGAAAGATTATTAAGTCAATGAGGAATGATGTAAACAGTAAAACTGCAGTCTACAAATGCTACCAGATGCTGAAAATAAAAATGTAGCTAAACATACCTCACCTCCAATTGCCCTATCCTCAGTAACCAAACTAGTACATAACTATAAAGTTATGTAATTATAAGAGGCAAGTAAGCAAAGGACCAGAAGCAGAAAATATAGCAAGCCATCAGGAGAAAGTCCTATGCATATGAACACTCGGAATGGGAAGTATATTCACTTCAAGTAATCAACTTTCAGTCTTGATCTACCTTTCTTCAGCAACTTCAAGTTTAACCTAAGTGCCAATCTTCACATTTTTAAATTGCAAATTACTTTTCTAAATCACTTAAAAAATATCCTTGAAATTTCACATGTCAACAGCTCATTAATACCTACAGTAAATGTAGCTTTGAAAAGAACCACAGATTTTACGTTTATTGAGACAGATAGCTGGCACAGAGAAATAGAGCTCCTTCAATTACTATTTGGCAGAAGCTAACTTTAGTTTAAAATCAGTCTACAGGAATTTATGGCAACACTGCAGTGAAGTGACTATTTTGAATAAGATTAGCTACTGGTGATGGCGATGCTTGGACAGTGTTTATAAATCAACCTTAGAACTTAGTATTTTATAATAGGCCACTTCAAAACTATCTTCCATAATCACCTATGCAGTATATTATGATAAATGCAAACATGGCTGGAGATTAAAAGTAATAAAATGATGCACACAAGGTAACAAGTGCAAGCAAACTATAAACAAAGACTTTATCCATATATTTTTTCTATACTGTGTGACTAACTTAACTCAGACCTTTGTAGAGAACAAAAGATGATCAAAGTAGCACACCTAATACAAACAAGTATTCCTGTAACCCTGAATCTTATTTTCTTATACCCTGAAAAAATTTTAAACTCATGACCCTACAAGAAGGGAAAAACATATATTGTTAGAAAGTGATATTCTGAAAAGATGCTGATGAATTTTCAATTATATTGCTGCCTCAGTAAAACGAAACTTGAAAATTCATCTGGAAATGAGTAAATTAATCTGGACATAGAGTAGATAAAATTAAAATGTTTAAATTCAGATGAATCTCTGGCAAGCTTTCCAAGACTTAACTTTTCACTTAAAATTCAAATGGCATCAGGGTGAGGGCTTTCTCATGGTTCTGGTAGGCTTTTTTGCAAGAGTACTAACTTAAACATGAAAGGCAGATGGCTTAAATGCCTTAAATTCCCTATTTATGGGGAAGTGGTTGTGCAGTATAAACATTTCTTTTTTTTTTTTTTTCCAAGATATAGATTTTAGTCCATGATTCAGTGAGCACATGCACCAATTAAAACAGCAACTATTAACATGAGTGAAGAACATCTTGGTTAAAAACACCTTCCCCTGACCCTAGCCTGCACTAGAGTTGGAAAATAACTCCACAGGAGAAAGGAATCTAAAGAAGAAGCCTTAATTTTCATCATAAAAACAAAAGCATGTGTGAATGTAAATGAGCATATTTAAGTGAAAACAGTAATAAACAAAATCTGTATTCCGCAGTTCTAATTGCCTCCTCCTGTGAGATTTCTGAAAGCTCTTCATCGTAGCTAAAAACAGGCATGGATAGAAGCGTAGTGGTTTAACCCCAGCCAAAAACTAAGCACCAGACAGCCACTTACTCACTAGCCCATGTAGATTGAGATAAAGATACATTAATAGGTAAAGCAAAAGCCGTGCAAAACCAAACAAGGAGTTCATTCTCCACTTCCCATCACAGGCAGATGTTACCCAGGACAGCAGGGCTCCATCACACGTTAGGGTTACTTGGGAAGACAAATGCCATTACTCCAAATATCCACTCTTTCCCTCTCCCGCAACTTCCCAGGCTGAGCATGACACCCTGTGATCTGGGATATCCCTCGGGTCAGCTGTGTCCCCTCCCAACTCCTTGTGCATTCCCAGCCTCCTCACTGGTGGGGTGTGAGGAGCAGAAACGGCCTTGAGTCTGTGTAAGCAATGCTCAGCAGTAATTAAAACATCCCTGTATGATCAACAGCTTCCAGCACAGATCCAAACCACAGCCCTACACCAGCTACTATGAAGGAAATTAACTCTATCCAAGCCAAATCAGCACAAAAAGAAATCAAAGTTCCAGTGACTATTATTACAGACTTTAATAAGAAATGCATGTGAAAAATTGAAACATAAGTGTTCATTTGACAAAATCTAAGTAGTCTACTGGTAACATATGCATCAAGCTTTAAACCCAAATGTGACTGTTTTATTCATTCTATATCTGTTTATTCTAAAATAAAGCGTTTAATATTTTGGCTAGCAATCTAATACGAATGAGATAATAATAAAACATTTTGTCATGAAATGATAATGGTTCTGGTAACAATTCTGACAAAACCAGAATGGGATAATTACTATCAGGAATGATAACAAAGGACACTAAACCTGTAACTGTTCCTGTCTGAACGGAAGAAGGAGCCATCAACAGCATCCTTGACCACATCATTTACGTTCCAAATTACTGAGCCATCATGTAAAAATTGCTGTTCTACTGATGGCTATAACACCCCAAAAATAAGGTAGAGACAGAAGCTAAGATTACTTGATGCCAGATGAGCGCAAAACACAACTCCCGAAGGGCACACTGACATAGACACAGATATACTTCTAGACAGTTTAATTCCTAAAAAGGAAAACTGTTGGAGTAACTTACGAATCAACATGAAGAACTCTCTGGCCACTTCTAGCACATGCTGCTGCAATAATAGATTCAGGCAAACCTGAAAGGACACATGCAATTTTTAGAACTCAGTATGCCAAGATATATTAAAAAATTAAGTAGAGTTACAACTTGGTCAGAAACAGGCGATTTAAATGAAACAAAGTTTACAATATGAGTCACTGAAATTTTTAATACTCTCATGCTATAAAAATAATGAACACTATTTCATGTTAAATAATTGTATGGCACATCTCAATGCAAATAGGACTAGCTCTGAGTTAAAGCTTGTCATCAGTATCTTCTCTAGACACCTTGTTATCATAAACAGATTGAGCACTCGCCAGCACAATGATACCCAAATTGTAATGGGATGCTCTGTAACTGTATCCCTCCTGATACAGACAGGCATTATCTGAGGGCATTTTTGTTTTATTTTTGGTCACTTCAAAGTGGCTGACGCAATGTGAAGACTGAGCAACAATCCATTAAAACTGTGTTTTAAAATAAAGACATTTATGGTAAAGTGCTGCATACCCTGGTATGTTGTCCAAGGATGCATCAGAGAGGATGAAGGCATCAACCTCTTAGGATGGCATTAAACAATTGCATATGGCAGACGGCAGAGTCCTGCACAGCGCCATCTCCTTCATTATCATCTGTTGGCAAACATCTCTAGTGTGAGCACACCTCAGAACTCTACTGGGACTTGGCTTCCGAGTAAACTAATTGCTTTGCTCCAAACGAGTGCCCAGGAGCACACTCAGTAGTGTACGCAGACCAAGACTTGAGTGTAAACATTAAAACTAAACTGACAGCGCAAGTGTACCTTCACTTCACATTCAAGGGTAGTGTTAGGGACAGGACACATGTGAAATAGCTGTCCTTAACGTGGTATCCCTATCAATGTCTCCCACATCATGCAACTACTCTTTGTCAAATCAGTATGTTTTTACTACATTCAGAAGATCAACAGTACCAACAAAAACAAACAAAAAACCAACCAAAAACCCCAAACACCAAAAAACAAGCAAACAAACCAAAAGCCACACACAAAAGGCCAGTGATATTTCTCTACCAGCAAAACCCACTTGGAATGGCACATGATCACGATTGGGAAGTCATTAAATGAGGCTGTTCCCTAGCTGCTACTCCCACTCACCAGATTTTTACATGCAGTTAAGATGACTTGGATTTCTGACTAGATTCAGAAAAGCAGTATAACTCCGTCTCTAAAAAGCTGTATGGCACTAGCTTTGCTGGAATCTCTTTTTAAATTATCTACTGGCTGTTTAAGCAGGTAAATCAGTAAAAGTGATTAAAATCTAAGGGACTAGGTATTAGCAGACACTTAGGCTGCATATTCAATTAAGGGATGAGATTAAACAAAGCGAAAGGAGTGTTCCCCTGATCTGATTTACAGCACAGCACCAGAAGCAGCTGTACCACTACAACTGAGGAGAGGCAGAGCTGAGAGCAGAAAAAGTAGGCGTGGTAGGGCACAAACTTCTCTAGCTAGATTTGAGCCAAATGTCATCTGCATGAGATTTTTCAGGCCTGCAGTTGTCTGTTTCTTCAGAAAGAATACTGCCTTCACAAACAGATGAAATGTCAGTAGGTTGCCATCTGATGATTCACTTAAAACACATAATGCAGTACATTAGAGGTTACTGGACAACTATTCACTCCTTGTAAGGTACCAGTTTTCAGTTACCTCAAGTAAGAAGCTGTTAGACGTTCAGGAGATACTAAGTACAATTTAACACTCAAAGATGGGGGAAAATAATTTCAAATGGTTGAGCTAGTCTTTATTAATTCTAGAATCTGAATTGCCATCTAGAAAACACCCAGCTGGACTTCGATACGCAAGACCACAGCTTCGAACTCTAAGCTAGCAAAGGCAAAACACAACGACCAAAATTTAGAGGTTCAACCTCCTTATCCTCGTCTTCAGCCATTCTTGATCCCTCTCACATCAGGTAGATGGGAAAGGTTCAGCAGACTAGTTTCATGGTGGTGCTGACAGTCCAAAAGTACAAACGTTTGTATCAATAGACAAGGAGGGTTAACACAGACATGACGAAATTTCCAGGAAAATAGCTACAGCTTCCCTGCAAGTTTTCTGGGTTAAACACATCCTATTTTAATGGATTAAAAGAAGAAAATCCCTTTCTGAATTTATAACACAGAAAAAGTTACACTGGTTTCGCACTGCCAACCTTCCAAAGCAAGTGAAAGCTTATCATGGAATTAATCTCTGGGGGTAGGAAGAGCGACTGAAAATTGCATCAGTCCTTGGGACACTTGTCTCACAGCCCAGAAAGGCCAACGGTCTTCAGAGCTGAATTTTTTGCAGAACTCAAAACACAGACCATGCTGAACAAAGAAACAAGGAGAAAGTCTGTAACTGCAGCACAAGCTTCAGGCCTGTCACAAGATCCTGGATGCACACAGCCTTATTCCGTGAACACAACTCCATGTTCAGCTGTCCTCTGGAAGTGTTCATATGTTTCACTGCTCTCCTATAAACTATCTGGAATAGAATCTACAACTCCTATTTTGTTTGTAGTTCCTGAAAAAGGTTTTCTTTCCCTCATTTGGGCACAAAGAATATTACTTCAGAAATGGAATTGAGAAACTTCTTCTCCTTCCTTATTGATAAAAGCCACTGAGAAAGTGCTGTAAAACATCCCCAGTGCTGCCTGGCTGACCAGGACTGGAGTTATAGCTACTAGGGCATAACTGATTGCTTTAAGCTTGATCCAATTGATACTGTGTTGGAGGTCTGTTCTTCCATTAACCTTGGGTGAAATTGTTCCCTGAATTAGCTTCCTTGCTCTTGAAAGCTGGCATCAATTTTCTTCACCAACCCTTTGCTTATAAGATACTGTGGCCCCCCGAGTACCCGCTGGCAACAGAATGAGAAAGTGTAGGAAGGCAAGGCCCATGCATTTTAGCTTTTGGAGGGGCTCTTATAACAACCTGATGGAGTAAGACACCATTTATTCTTATGTGACAAAACCCCAGTAAACCAAAGAAATAAGACTGTGCTTTGGCTCTAGTTTCTGACTTTTCTTCTCCAACAGAAATAAAAGCACACTGAAAATAGGTAGCTTTCTCAAATGCAAGTTACTCCTACATGTGATCTGGACTACATGATGGTTACTTTAGAGTAGCCCTTTCCAAGAAAGAAGGCAAACTATTATAGAGAGTCCCTCTTCACCCAAGAAAAAATAACTAACTTGGAAAAGCCTACCTAGAGAAATGGTAGGGATTTATTTAATGACATCATGTGAAGCTGAACTATCCTCTACAGGATGCTCATGCAGTTGTGCAAAATAGGTCCCCTTCAGATTATTCAGTAAGAGAAATACATTATTTTTAGAAATTGCTCCTATTTGGAAGCAGTTTCCTATTCAGAACTTTGACTTTTCAAAAACTTTAAGCTGGATTATAATCAAATTTTGAAATGTGTTCAGACCTCTGCTACGAGCCAGAGCAGACTTCAAATCTGTCTCACAGTTTGGTTCGAAGAAAATGATTTATTACAGAATTCCAAGGGAAAGGTTATATCCCTAGTGCTGATTCTGAAGTTTCACTTATGCTTAATGAGTAAATAATGCTGGTTATCTCTAAGAAGGATTATTCTAACACTTTCTGCCACTCATCCTTCTCTGAGAACAGTCAGCTTCTGGTTCTGCCAGCTTAAGGGACGAAGGACTAAGCACTACAACCTGTGTCACTTGTAACATTTCATGGTTTTGAACTATCTGGATCCAATAACTTGGATCAAAGAACAGCAAGATCAAAATGAGAATCTACATTTCCTTTTAGACTATTTAAAGATAAATATCTAAGATTATACTACTACCAAAATCGATAATCAAATTACTGAATTATCAAGACATCTGCCCTCCAATATAACTAATAGTAACCAGTTCTTTCATGCTACGCTATCATGCATGTTAATGTGAAACACAGCACACATCCCATCTTACTGTATCTGAAATAAAAAGGGCCACTCCAAAAGAATGTTTTCTCAAATAAGATTCCAAATCCAGACAATTTCTAGATTGGCAGGCAATCAGAAGTCTAAATAGGAATCCCATGCCCCAAACACAAGAAAGCAGCAACAGACCCAGATTTCAGTATGCTATACATAAACATCTGGCAGCATAAGAGGGATTTATGTAGAGGAATAAGGAGTCTATACAATCCTTCTATCAATTTAATATGCTGACTCCAAAGCATTTGAGGCAGAATCAGATCAGAAATAGCAGTGCACGTTATCAAGAAGTATAAACACTTTCTGAGCTCCCTGGCCCTTTCATGTTCACCCTTGAGAATGCTTACACGTGAAACATTTGCATTATGTTGTGTTGCACTTCATTTTCCTTACCAGGAAAAACAAAGATAAAGAGTTTTCCTTCATAAAGGAGGACTGCTCAGTACCAGTTGAAATCTTATCATCATTCCTTAAAGCCATTGCCTTCTTGCTCCACTGACTAACCTCCATTTATTGGATGCAGTTTTAAGTCAATTAGCCTCTCTGGGCTTTTCAAGGAAACACTGATTTAAAATTTCAGTGAAGTAGGACATCACATTTGCAGACAGATAGAAAAATATGTATAAAATTAGAGATTTTATTCATTAGTGATATCTTGGTCACTAAGATGTTCTAATAGGTAGAATTTCATAGGTACTTCTTGGCACCTACACAGAAAAGACATGCATTCCCACAAACACATGACACTGCCACACTGAAATACAAGTGCTAAGTCAAAGTGAACCAACTTCTAGGTCTTTCTAATGTTGGTCCAGGAAGAGTACTGACTTGTACATACTTGTAAGCGCATACTTGCCCTTCTCCGGACTC
The DNA here is from genome assembly GCA_026283785.1 of Coracopsis vasa. Classification (NCBI taxonomy): domain Eukaryota; kingdom Metazoa; phylum Chordata; class Aves; order Psittaciformes; family Psittacidae; genus Coracopsis; species Coracopsis vasa. The sequence goes on along the minus strand of JANHGB010052110.1, from coordinate 25,516 downwards.
CTTGCAACCTGTTGGGAAGATGCTGAAAAAATTTGGCAAGGAGATGAAATTGTAACAAGCTGGCTCTGCTTAGAGGAGCAAACATGGAGATATGGCACACATAAACTGACATTAGTTCTACAAACTTTTATGTGTAACTTACAGACACCTGCTGAGAGATTCTAGGACTGCATTAGAATCAGTTGCAGCACCAGAATGAAGTAACCCAGCAAACAGACAGTATGAACACCAGGTTCATGACAATCTCATGATGAAGAATACAGTCCCACTTTTGGTAGCACTAGCTTTCACTGCCAGCTGCCTAAGCACTCTCTCTATTGGAGCCTTCCTGGATATACAAGAAGCAGATTAATCTCAATAAATCTCACAGAGGTGGCTGCTGCAAGCTGACCTTGAAGTCTACATCTGGTTGTTTCAAGCAGCCTTGGATCAAGACAATCTCCACTACATGAATTTTCGGACCTTCCCTACAAAGTAAAATCAGTCATATCGCCATTTTCAAGAATAATGTGTCTTAGATGTAAATAAGCAAGACACAGAGGAAATAGCTACACATTATATACAGTTATCAAGATACCAATCCCACTTCTAGATTCAACACAGCAAAATTAAAATTAGACAAAACTGCTAAGCTAGGAAACTTCTTCAGCTTTAAAAGCCAACTGATTTTAAAGGCTTTACAAAATAATGAAAGTTACTTCACCTCTGCGTAATCAAAAATTAATTTCAGGCTTACACATTTTGTCTCTTCTGATTAGCAGCTATGCATAATGCTACAGTGATGCCCTGCCTCTTGAATTGACTTTAAGTGGACGTATTCACTGCCCCAAGCAGTTTATAAACTAAACAGCTTCATACATGTGGAAGCATCTTAGTTCCTGAGTTGTTCACTGTAAACTATTTTCCAGTCATCAGCTGATAAGCTTTTACTGAATTACACAGGATTCATCTTGAAAAGGTTTAAATGTTTAATATGCTTCACTGTATCTACTGAGTAAATCACAAGTGGCTTTTTCATGAAATAAAGTGCTGAAGGGAAATATATTAAAAATGCTGGAACATAAGACAATTTCAAAACAATCTTCTGGAGTCAGAGAGCTGACCAACTGCAATAGATTTTGTTTGTATCCAAACTTCTAAGAAGAGTAGCTGGCTCTGGAGAAGCTCACCACACCATCTTCACAGTATGCTTTTGGTATATGTAGAACTTAAAAGACATTTTATAATTAAATTGCAAACAAAGTTGAAACATTTATTACATATAATATTTTAAATTAAAGCTAGCTAATCAAAATCAGTTTGATTCATTTTATTATATGCTCATATTGCAGAACAGTATCAGAAAATGGTTCTGCGCTACAGACTATGGTAGTGGTACAAAAATGACAACTCACTAAGGCAGGCAAAAAATTGTAACTGGTCAAGGAGGGAGCCACAAGTAAAACCATTCTTCTCCTACATTAGTAATTCCACACAGTTATCTGTGTACCATCAGAGGAACATGGCAACGAAAAACCCCAAATCTCACACCTGGTGCAAATATTTAGAAAATGAACACAAGCAGGCACTTATGCTCCAAATAAAAATTTCACTTTTTACTAAAAATCATGTTCAAACCAAGCAGTGTTCTCTGAAGAGGAAGTAAAAAAAAAAATAAAAATAATAAAAAAACCCCCACCCAAACCAGTAAAAAAATACACTTTCTGAATCTGTCTTCAAGTACTAACAGCCCAGGAAAATTAACATCAAAGATATCAGAAATATGAACATACACAAGATATAGACAACAACATTTTAGCTTCTTAAAGATTTATATAGTAACTGTATCACTGGATGAGTCACATTGTCTTTGCCCATCAAAGTTCTGCTGCATCTGAACATTTCACTCATAGAATGTCCAAGACACCGATTCAAGGTACCAGATTAAAAAACTAGCACCCAATTTGGCAGACCACTTTTTGAACAACAACTGAAAGTGGATTACTTCAGGGGAAGGAATTTTGTTTAATGTAACCAATGTATCAGCACATAAGACAGATTAGCCAACATTTTAGGCACATTCTAAACATATCCTGTAAGAATAAAAACATTAGAAATTATTAATTTTTCTTTTTTTTTTTTTAGATCCATCTTCAAGGCTAAGTTCATAATTCACATCTATAATATTAGGTTAGTTTTTCACGGTATATTTTAAAAATTGTATTAGTATTTCAAAGTGATTTTTCCTAACACTGTACTTACATAAGATAAACATAAAGTACTTACACCACTCCCAGCATATCGAACAATAAATAATAGATTCTCCTGACAGGACTTTGATGACCTGGCAAAGCCCGAGCGCTTTCAGCCAAAATCATATTAAACCATAAATCACTCTTTATTTTATAGAATATTTCAAAATGGATTCCTGCTTTCTACCTTGAAAGTCATTTCATGTGTTATTTATAACCACTGAAAACCAGAATGGAAAGAAAATTGCATAGAACTAGAAAATTTACTGTGACTGCTTTTATAAAGAATAACTCCTTTTTAGAAAAAAATTAGAATTACTAGCAGACAAACCTTTGAATACAACCACATTTTAAAGAGCCGTAGCCTTTCTTTGACAACTTCACCAACAGCTAATACAGGCTTTCTGGAGTATCAGAGACGAGTTTAAGAAGTTAAGATTGAATATAATCCAATCAACTTAAGAAACTCAAGGTAAGGATGATCCTGCATCCTAATTCACACCACTTACCAATATGCACAGCCATGCTAAAAATCTTTGCACTTACAGTGGTTTCTGTTAGAAATTCAACTTTGCTGAAAGTTTTGCCCATGAATTTTCCTACTTGACAACTGCCTAAAGACAAAAGCTCTGCATTGACTCCTAGCTCCGAGTGCCACTCTCAAATAGATGACTGGTTTTTGAGATAAATATTTATCATAGAACTCGTAACATTCCCTCTTGCTATAAATGCACTACCGTTTTAATGCTTGCACTGATACAAAAGTTGAGCCCACAAAAGCTTATCAATAATGAACTCATTTAAATGAACATGATTAATGCCAACCTTTAATTCCTCAAGCAACCAGTTACATCAGCCCTCCAAATCTAGATCCTACAGGCTTTATACAAATAAAAATCACTGAGTATCACTTTTCAAAGACCTTCCATAATACCAAAAATACTTAGAGGATTGATGGTATTGCAAAATATCTACTTTGGCAAAGAATCACCCAATCAATCCATTCCTGTTTGATTAGAAGGTAACTTGACCATAGTGCTATATTAAAAAAGCAGCAAAGTAGGGGTATGAGAGGCTGGGGGTGGAGGGATGGGACTGACTTCAATTCTGCAACAAAAAAAGGGATAGAACAAAAGAACAATGCCAGAACAGGTTTAATTCTCCTACTGTGCTGCCATCAAAGATCTCAACATATGCCCACCAGTTTTCTATCACGATTATCTAGTTTCTCTTTAGAATTATGGATTTAAATTCCATGATAGTAGTGAAACTTTTTCTGCTGAACCCACCAGTACTAGTTACTTTTCTACTACACATCCATATTGTTCTAAACTTGCCCATGCAAGAAAATATTTAATGTGGGTGAAGGAAAAGCAGGTTTTTCAATGAGTGAATTTACTTTTCCCTTAGAAATATTGATGAAGTAATTGAACCTAAGCATTAAATGGAGCACTGATGACTAAAATTTAGTGTGAGGTTCCATTTTCATCAAGCTTACAACAGGGAAGCAGTTAAATGAGCCTGAAATAAAAACAAATTCAAATCTAATGCTACCACTCAATCCAATTACTAAAATTAACAGATGCATCAACTATAAAACCAGAAAAAGGCCACACATGCAGAAAAGAATGCAATTACTACTATGCAGTTAAAAATATCATAAACACAAACATTCTAGTTATTACAATATGACAATTAAATATCCATAGGTACACTCTGCACTGGTTATAGATTGGAAAACAAGAGATTTGAAGACTAGGCTAAAATATTCCCCCAGGAGTAATTTCCCAGAAGAGAAGACTGGTAAAAGTTTTACTTTGAATAATCTTCCATACTGAGTAATTTAATACAGATTTTAAAAAAAGCAGTCAGCAGTGTTAGACACCATTTACATACGTTCTCGGTAAAAAGAAACACAAAAAAAAGACAAGACAAAATAATTCCTAAACCGCAGATTTCTGAAAATCTTGAAATTGCCTATAGCAGTAATCTCTACAGGTGGGCAAACCCACAACCTTGAGTGCAAATTCACACCACCACCACCAAATAAAGCAGTATTTCAGAGAGAAAATTCAGCTCAAAGAATTTCTTTCCCCCGACATCAAAGCTCTAATATTACAAGCTCATTCCATAGCAGGGAAGATCATATTCAATGGTTCTTGCATGACCAACTTTTATTGGGACAGACAGTTCAGCTTGCTGGTGAACTGCGAGTTCCAGGTGAATTCTTCTAACAGTATAGTTAGAATGCCTCGGCATACACAGTCTCTTCCATCTGACATCCCACAAAACCCCATCATTCCTCCACAGTGAGCAGCCTGGTACAACTTACACATGTGCCCAGCAAGCACAACACACCATGGGTTGTGAAAGGCAGCACACAAGTCGGCTGACGCTGTCGGAGCGGGTCTATTGGCCTGCGCTCTGTGCCTGCGATCCCCTCAGCGCCAGGGCTGCCAGAGTGAGTGGATTAGTCACAAAAGCTCCAGAAGAAAAGACTGGCAGCACTGCAACCATTAAAAGATGAAGTCTTATTTATCTAAGTTCTACACAGCTCTTCTAAAGAGGTAACACCTTCACTAGCCTCCTTAGTAGCTACAATAGCTACTTCTACTGTTTTCACTTTCTAGTTTCCTTAGTAGCTAGAGCAGCTAAATAGCTTAACATTAATGTTGGTTTTATAAACTTCTCTGAGTTTCATTTAATTTTCCACATCACTGTTTTTCTCATGGCAGTACAGAATGAATTACCCTCAAAAAAATCAGAGAAGTTTTATAGTTTTTAATAGTTTGCCCTTTCGACACTTTAGCTTTTCATTATTTACTGTTCTTCTCAAATGCTCAGAATAGTCACAAATCTGAACATGTACAAAAATGTCAGACTCATTACCAGGGTTTCCACTCCATACAACAGAGTGGGGATCTCTTAAGATGCTCAACAACTTTCATTTTGCACTTTTAGTAGAGTTACAATCTACAACAGAGACAGTATGTTTTTATGATCTCTCACAAACTCCAGAAGTAAATGAGAAATCCTTTGAGAAGTTATGCATACACCGTAAGGGGATCACTTTTTTCTGGTAAACACTGAAAACAGCAATTACATTAAGAAACTCACTCATTCTATCCCAAACTACTAGAGAAGTAGTCTTAAACCTGAAGGCCACAATTTGACAGATTAGTAAACTCCAAAAACACAGTTCCTGATTTCACATGGAAAACAGTAATGTTTACAAGTGTCTTCCCTTCTGGTGCTCCAACCAACACCCTGAGCTGACCCTGGCAGCTCTTCATAAATGCAAACAAAATCTAAGTATAAATCTGGAATCTATAAACAGTAATGTATTTTGAACATTTTAAGACTAAAGCTCAATGCTGAACTCAAGCGGGGGGTGGGGCTTAACAAGACCAGCTCAAACCAGGACACTGTCACTACGTTCTACAAAACAGAAATCTATTTTCATACTTAAAGATTATGATACACAAGCAGCAAGTACCTTAATTCTGAGCAAATATTCTTAAATTTGTCTCGCAGTTACAGTGCTGTGGTATGTTTCAGTGAGACATTCAAGATCTCCATCATTATTCACCTGAACAGGAAACAGGATGCACTCGTACAGGATACACAAACTGCAGGCAGCTCCTGAAAGTTCAGTTAAGTCTCTGGTATGTGCCATCATTCAATCTTATATTTGTTCATATACTGAAAAAACACTTTAATGAGGAGAACTCAAGAAGCAAAAAAGTTCTGGGTTGTTTGTAAACAGGCATAGAGATAAGGAAAAGCTATTGTATTATAGGATACAATAATTTTTTTTTTTAAAAAGATAGTCAATATATACCATACATTCTGCAACAACATGAAGTTTAGCTCTTCAGAGCTGTTTTCAGTGCAAAAAGTGAACACAACCAGAAGGAAAGTGTTTCAGGAAAAAGGGCTGCCAAGGGTGGCAGAGTCAAACACGGTTATATGAAACACCGAACAAGGGCCTTATCTCAGGTGGGCTGGAGCAGCAGGTGTGAAAGAGTGCCCCACCGGCTCATGGGGCCGAGGTTCATGGAGACCCCCTCCCAGTGAAAGCCAGCACCACAGGAACTTCCGGGCCACCTCTATTTGTGAGCAAATCTTGACACTCAATCCTCAGTAGCGGCCTGCCACTGCCCGGTGCACTGGCGCAGCGCGGTGCTCGCAGGTACTCTGGGCAGCCACACGCAGCCTAGCCCCCTCCCGGCCCGCCCTCCCCAAACAACGCTGCCGCCCCTGCCCTCAGGTGCCAGCTCTGCCTCCAGCTTTCCCGCTGCCCCTCTCGAGCGCCAGCACCTTGACACCACCTGCCCACCCAGCCCCTCCGCCGCTGCCGGCCACAAGCCCGTCCCCCGGCGCAACCCGTCCCGTGTCCTACCGGTCCCTATCACCACCACATCAAATTCCGAGGGCAGGTTGTCCGCCATCTTGGGAGGAGCACCGTCATGTGGCCGGCGCTGCCGGAAATGGAGGGCATAGTGGCCAAAGCTTCCGGGCGCTGCCGCAGGGGCTGCTGGGAGGTGCAGTGCGGCTGGAGGGATAGATAAACCGTGTGGGAGGCTGGGTGGGGGGCCTTGCTTCTGCCCGTGCGTTGAAATAGTGTGTTAGTTCGTTATTTCTAGTCATTAGTCTCACGTTCTTGCTTGTTAATTAACAACCATATTGTATGTTGGACTGTACATTGTTCTCTGCATTCAAAAATCACTATTTTTCTCAGCCCATCAACTGACATTAACTCCTACTTTTCCTCTGAAGCCTTAAGTCACACTTGGGTCTTGCTCTCCCTTCACCTTATGAAGAAATGAAGAGTGAAAACCAGAATCCACCATTCCAAAGGTGCCCCTTCTGTATCACCAGTCTGAGTGCAGGATCAGCAAGACTAAAAAGCCGTGTTTGAAAAAGCCAGATGCAGTGATGCAGGCAAAATAACCTAGCACAGGATACCTGTGCCAGGGAAAAGTTCTAGAAAGTTCTACAAAGTGTTGCTTTTTATTTTGAACTTAATGACTGGTATGGCTTTAAACTAATCTCTTAATATTATTCATTGTGTATGATTATATTAAAGTCTTAACACCTTAAATCAATAATAACAATAAAGCAGCTAGCAGCCTGTTAACACCTTATTACAAGCTCCTTGTTCCCATAGCAAAGGAATAGTGCAAGCAGTATAAAGCAACTAATGGAAACCAGAGACCACCTTACCCCTGCAGTGCTGCAAGCCTGGAGCTGAGCACAGCACAGAAGAGTCTAGCAGGAAACATCAAACAACGCAAGAACAAAAAATACATGGACTTAAACATCAGTACTTGATTGCATGCTAAGAAATATATAACAGAGAAAATTAGTAGTTATGGATTAGATAGAAAAGGAGCAAGATCAAATCTTATGTGCTTTATGCTTTCAACTGCCCCACACAGATTAAAAAAAAAAAAAGGTAATAAAAAAAATTCTTTTCTGCAGCTTCCATAGCACAAGTCTGTGAATGAAGCTGTCACTTCTGCTTTTTAATGTGTAACAACAGAAATTTAGCTCCAGCATTCTCAAAATGCTGGATCACCCTGACCTGAAACGTCTGGAGTTGAGGAACAAAGCCTCACTATATTGGTTCGATCAGATAAGACAAATTCTCTTTGCACATCCTTTTCTTACTGAGGGCATACTCCTGAAAATAGAATTTCATTGTGAAAACCTTTTGTTATTGGTTAGCATAACTGTAGGACTGCACAGGAACAGAGCTATTTCATTACCAGCGTCTCACTGTTTCTCAAGTGCTTCAGTATTTATCCCACCACAGAATGCTGCTGTTTGGTTCTACAAGTTCTGTTAGCTTCATTCACAAGATGCAATCAGTGCAATCCTGTTTTGTGATGACAGTTGTTACCCACTGGACCAGAAATTCCTCTTAGTACTATTTATTTGACAAAAATAATTATTCAGGATCTTTAGTTGCAAGATTTGTCAGTCCCATAAAACACAAAAATATATCTGTACTTTACACTTCTAATATCAGCAAATACAGAGATAAAATAGTATGTATATTTTTTATGGGAATTTCATGGCCCTTGAGAAAATGTCTTAACATGTTTTTCTCTTTAGCTATTTAATTGCAATGTCATATTAACAGAAAGCAGCATACCCAATTCTGCATGGATGAATAAGCACATTCAATAAAGAAGATTTAACAAAGTAAATCAAACACAGGATTAAACATTTTCTGCATAACAGACCACAAAATGGGCATTCATTTTACCAACAGATCCTCTACAGTAGAAACAAATAGAAATGCACACCATCATAATTAAACAGAACATCCTGTGGCCTGATTACAGAATTTCTCTATATTTTGTTAAACTAGGTCTCATCAATTAGAATTGTCAAAACTCATTCTGAAAAGCGCACTGACAAGACTAAATGCAATTTTTAAAGCATTTGTACTAAACATGTTTGGTTTTCTATGTTTTATGAAGTAATTCACAATATTGCAGATCATTTACAGAGTGTTTTCAGCAATAATAGTTCAGAAAGATCCATCCAAAGATCAATTTAAAGATTCCACTTTTAGCAATATTTTTTCTGTAAGCAAATTTTCCAACTCTAACTTTGGAAGTTATTTTCGGAAATACAGTCATCTTGGCAAAACCTCATAAACTGTGTGTTTTTCTTTTCCCAGGTAGAAACACTGAAGCCCAAAATAAAATCAGGAAGAATAAGCATTAGAATTATGGAGTTTCTTGTTATCTCAGGATCTAGTCTCGGATTGCTTGATCAAATATTTCCTCCTCCAAAACCAAGCAGGAAATACTTTGTATTCACAAAGATGATTTTTTTAAGTTATGTAGTCTTTTTATCCTGCAGTGACTTCTCATGTGAAATCTCATTATTCATTCCATTATTCACTCAGTGGATAGAGAATTTAATTCTACTTGAGTACCAGTCTGAATGAGAATCAGCACCAGGATCGGGCCTATTAGCTGCCTGAAACATCCATTCAATAATCTGATTTATCCCAACTAAATGGCTCATTAGTTCAGGCAGCAGGCAGCAAGAAAATGTTTGTTTATTGCTGAAGCTATGTATGGTTGTCATACAGAGTTTGCTGTTACGCAACTGTCAGTCACTCAAGCATGCACAAACTAGATTGTTCATTAACTACAGAAACAGCCACTCTACGTTCAAGCATATTTATGACAATATTAGTTGTTTCCAAATTTAATCTAAACTCTGATATGCCTTTATTCTAACTTCTTCTTTGTTACCACTATCTGAATCAGTCTTTCTTCCTGTCACGGCTTGCAGTGGTTGGTCCCAACCATACCCATAAAACACACTAGGGTCTAATGCCTCTAATAAAATATAAGTAACCTGCAAATTCTCAATCGTATGTAGACACTTAATTCCCATGAATGGTATGAATATTCCTTTGATACAGTAATCTTGGCCTTGGTAGATCAGTGAACTAAACATATTTTAACCCCCCAAGTAATTAAATCCACATTTCTCACTAAGGAGTGCTGAAACTGATTTTGAAGTTGCCATTGTTATTAGTAAGATGTGAGTAAATTATAGGATTGCTTAGAGAGACAGGGAAAGAGAATTACATTTCACTCTACTTCTGTAAGCATGCAAGACAAGAAGTCTGTTTTCCCAATCTTTAATTAATGACATTCTGCAAAAATTCTGTAGGTTTCTCACTGCAGTCAAAACTGTCTTGTACAAAGTGAGCACAGAGGAGAAAAAACAGGATTGTAGCTTTGATCAGGCTGCTCTGCCCAGCATAACTAGCACCCTATGGAAGGGAGGCTCCACTTCAGCTTCCTTATGGATTGCCTATGAGGTTTACAGGCTTCCTAAAACTACACATGTACAGGATGAAGGAGATAGTCTTTTCAATAGCCCAAAAGTTCAGTTATTTTTTTTATGCTACAAGCTAATCTTTAATGCTTAAAATAGCTGATGAACCTAGGATGATGAGTAATATGCTGCAGTTTTTATTGCTTGTCTCTTAGAGACATGTGGAGGAAAACTTACTTTAGGAATTGGAGACTCTGCGAACTACTGGTAGTAGAATCAGACTGTATCTTGATTTACATTGACCTAAAATCTTGTTATTAATGCACTATATGCAATATATGGTATCAGTTCAGTTTTTATTTGATTAGATGAATTTTCTCAGTGCTCTGTGACAGTGTCTAAAATAAGCTGGTATAGCACATGAATTATTATTGCTGGATCTTCTTTTATAGTAGGGCTGGGATTTTTTGAAGCATTCAGGCACATTTGTAGAACAGGCTTTTACCTTCCTTATTTTCATTCTGCATCTTTTTTTCTTTTCAGATTAAAAAGGTGTACTTTTTGGGATTCCTTAGGTAGAGACAGAATGGAGTAAATTATTTTGGGGCTGGACTATATGATCTTTGAAGATCCCTTCCAACACAAACCATTCTATGATTCTATCATTTTTGAAACTGAAATAATGTCACTATACTTACACAAAGTACTGAAACTTTTTTATACTTGTTTGGAAAAAAAAATAATCAGGAGTTTGTGACTATTCATTGGGTGTAAATTTTTAAAGGAATGTGTTCCTTACCAGAAGTTTCTTTCATTTTCCCAGTGGACTGAAATGTGCTCTTTACCGTATCTAAAAGTTTGTTGAGAAGACACAGTGGTATTTCTGGCAGAAGTCTGCATATCACTTTTATTTCAGACTTTGCACCATACATAGATTTCCAGTTCTTCCTATTCAAATGAATAAAAGAATATGCAACTTATCACCACTGTGTCATCATTCTGTAAATGTAAATTTTAATGGTTCTTCAAAATATTAAAACTCCCAAATTCAAGACTAGTCAATAAGATGGTGAAGTCAGTTACCTGAGAAAAAACTTTCCTACACTGGTGTCAAAGTAATTTTGAAGTGTGGAATATCCACACTACAGATACATAGGAATAGGCAGCAGTCAGTTTCTGCCTAACGTCAGTGAAGAGGCTGGTATCAAAGACAAAAATGTGATCTAGAAACACTGTGGAATAATGCAGAGTAAGGTAGAAGAGAAAGCAAGCAATGTAATTTAAATCTACTTGGACATACACAGTTGAACCTTACTTATGATAGTAAGGATTTAAATTATAAAATCTCAGAGAATATATCTGCTTTGTATATGTATCAAATATGTTTGTATAGCTTAATTACATGTTCTAAGTGATAACTTGGCATTTTAAAAATACCCTTTTAATAACTAATCTCTTCTGTTTCATCTGCAGGAAATGACATTGTTAGAACAAAATTTTCTATTACAGCATCAATGTAAATTGGGAAGAGTTACTGAAATTCTGCCATTATAAAACTGGATGTTACAAGGCACAGTTTAATGCTTTGTGTCTCAGCAATTCCATTATTTGCATATTCCAGCATCTAAAAGTCTTGGTCAATTATAATATTTCAGAAATGTCAGTAAACAACAGACAAAAGAAACTGATTGCATATATAGGACTCCTATTTAAAGTTGTGCAGTAAATCAAGGTTAGTAAATATGGACAAGTGTGCCTAATGATATTCAGCTACTGCCTTATTTAATTTGCAGTATTAGTTGAAGTAGTTTTTATTGCATAGTGAGGTTGTCAGTCTTGTCTTCTCAGGGTTTAGAAAAACTACCTTTCCTAACAGATCTGGAGACTGTAGCTTATGTAAGAAATTAGTCTCTTCTCTGGAAATGTTCTTTGATACGTTGCATTTCTTTTAGTCATCTCTTTCAACTTGTTGCTGATTTATGAATATGGATTGTTTGGCCATTAAGGCATACTTCAAATTCATTACAGTCAACAGAAGTTTTACTATGAGAAGTTCATTGTCTACGTCATCATCTTTTCTGATTGATTAATCAAAAATAATTATAGCAAAAGGTGAGATACGTATTTTTTTGAACAGGAGACAGGAGTAATGATGTCAATTAAGATATGTATGTATTTTAAAATGTGCCCATAGAAATACCAAAACCCAGCAATTGGTCTGGGAGATGGATAATACAGCTTATGAAGCAAAAAAACCCAACCAACCAACCACAGAGAGGAAGGCCGGAGTTCCTTATTTGAGGAGAACGACAAGTGCGAGATTCTTAAGTAATTTTTTTAAACAGCAGTATTCTCCAGTCTTTGAAATCATAAATGGCATATAGCTGAAAAGAGAGCATAAACCAAGATCAAGTTCTGAAACTGATAAAGCTCCGTTAGGAAACTCACCATAAATATTATAATCTAATTAAAAGGGTTTAAAGTAGTCCATAAAGCTAAGTGAATTGATGTGTCTCATATGCAGTATTTCTACCTAGACTTCACCAGAGAAACCATAAACAAAAGACTATAAAGGCCTCAGATGAAATGAGTTCTTACAAGTTCAGATTCTTGTGAAGACACACTTATCACCAAGGACTCAAACATGAAACTGTATCCAAAAGAGATCTAAAAGCTAGGAGTAAATAACAGCAAGAGACTGATTTTCAGGTAAAGGAAGCTATCAGTGATAACAGTAGGTTAAAAAAACTAAGTATAACAACTGCATTTGAAATTATGTAAGCAGATGAATAAAAATGATACAGCGAACATTACTGTCACTTTGAGAAACTCTGTGTTTGAGGTTGAATATGCCTCAGTTCCAATGCACTAGGTCTGTCAGTGCTCCACTTAGAGCTCTGCATTAGGAGCAGAGATTTAGTTCAGGTTTTACAGCTGCAGTGGTGAAAAGTTATTGATGTTATCTGAGGGTGCATACAGGCAGTGGAGAAGCTGCCAGATATCTTGCTCTATTTCCCTCTGAAAGGGCATATATGAAAATATCTGTCATTTGTAGAAGGGTGATTCTGGAAGAAGTTTTAGTTGTTAAAGGGCTGTGTCTAAAAGGAAACCTATCAGCTTCTACAGCCATCAGTCTTGTTCATAAGAAACAGGAATATATGTGATCACATTTAAGTAAATTTACTAAAGCCATATACAGCAGAAGCCTCCTGATTAAGCATTCCCCTCACAACATTACAGTTAAATCAGGTTTTGTATTTAAAATATTCTGGTTAGGATTTTGAAGCCAGAGAGTAGCAACAGCGGTCCACTGAAATTTGAAATGAGATTAAGCCCAGCTTGCCTCACAGAAATGAGAACAAGTTTAGGTTTCCTTTCACAAGTTGTGAACTTGTGCCAGACTGTATGTAGTGATGCTTTTGAGAATTCAGAAAGGACACTTATGATTTAACATCTATTTTTCATTAATCCAACATAGTACACTCCATTTAAATGCTAGCTTTTCTTTTGCAGAAAATAAGGCATCCACATTGTACTTATTAAACTTTCATTAAACTGTGTACGTCTAGGAAAAGAATGTTCCTACTGTAAACATTATGTGGGTTGGCTATATGAAAGTATTTAATGCTTTTTATAAGATTTTTACATTTTAATCTCTTTTCAGGGGACAATGCAATTTAGCATTCTAGCATATCTGAAACCTGAATTTCAGCACCATTGCCTTGATAATAGGGTGTTCTCCAGTTTATTTTTAGATTGATAATGTATAAAATGAAAATAATAGGAGGTCACATCTGGTTGTAGTCTGAGTCAAAACTTTAGGTTTTAATGTATCAATTCATAATGCAGCGTACTAATTAGGAGTTCTTGGTTCAGTCTTAGCATCATCTTTTTTTAGGGTAAGATCTAGCCTTGGTGGCTGTCAGTCTTAGCAGGCATTTACATCATAGATCCACGCAATACACGCAGTACAGTTCTTTGATAAGGTAATTTCTCTAGTAGCAGAATTGCTCATTGTTCCCCAACATGCAGCTATTCTAGAATTATAACCATCTTCCCCAGAGCAATTTTGCATCATGGACTCTCTAAGGGGAGGAAGACTCTGAGCCATTATATTTCTCCCGTGTGCCTAAAATGACTCAGAAATGCTAAAACAGAACTAATGGGAACCCAATGTTCACTCCCCTTTTTTCTATCTAACTTCTGCGTGACACTGCCTCCTCTGTTTGAGTAAGTAAATAAAAAGAACGAATAGGCCATAGCTCCTCACATTCTGAAGGTGCTATATGAATATTAATTCTATATAGCTTATGTAGACCCTTACATCAACCCTTCAGTTAAGTCAGAAGAGACAGATTTTTTTCCCCCACTTCAGAAGAATGCTAAGCCGTTGTAAATGTTGAGGCAGATTATTAGGAAGATTTGCAAGAATAACTACTTTAAATGGTCACATTCATTTTAAAGAAAAGAAATATAATTGGTATTTGCATAGAAGAAAATGGATGAATTTAAATTTTGGTTGATTATAATTATTGTCATCATAATCATCATCATTATCTTTGTATGTCTAAATGACTGATTCAAAGAAGAATTTTAACACATTTCACATGTCAGTGCAATTCTTTTCTGTTTTGTGCTTTAGTGCTTGGGGATTTTCATTTGCTTTTTTCTGTCTGAACTTTTCATGGAAGCTATTGTAATCTTTTTAAAAGGTGGAAAAATGTTTCAAAGGAAGTAAAATCTGGAAGTATTACTTTTTTTTTTAATAAAATTTAGTCAAATTGTACAGAAAAACTGATACACAGATACTGTGCGATGGCACTTCAAAATGCTCTTCAGAAGGAGCTTAAGAAGGAGATTCTCAATACAAGGCTGTACCTGAGTCTGGACCATTTGAGCAGATATGGGATGCTAGACAGTGATAGTTGCATACAGATTAGTAGGTGAACTATCTGAAGTGGTGGTGCATTCAGATGAAGATATCATTCAAAAAGTCTGTTAATAAATTGGAACAGCACATAGACATTGTGCTCCTAAAGACTTTCAAAGTTACTAATAATTTTGTATATTTCAATACAGTGTATATTGATACTGCTGGTATTTACTTATGTATTCCTTATTATTGTTGCTACAGTAAAAGGCATGAATCTGATCGTGTGAATTTATCAGTATTGATAATCATAAAGAGTTCAAATCCACAAAATCTTTTGGTGAAAGCAGTTCTTTTTTCACCGAGTTTAAATCATGTCCGAACAGAGATGAGCAATCAGGACTACAAAGGCCTTATACTGTGGAAAGCAAAATAAATAGAAGTTTTGTAATTCCTATTTCCCTGATAACTTTGAAATGTCTCTGAAAAGCTTGCATTCTGTGACAGAGGGATCATCACAGCCTGTGTTGTAGCTACAATTCTTGACACTTGGCGTCTTTTAAAAACAGGACTTGGTTTTCCCATAGCTTAATCTTTAGTGTTGATTAATTTAATTTGATTCCTTTACTCTCTAAACTTCTAATTGAAGCAACTGTTAACATGTAGAGAAAAAACCCTCTTCTGAACTAAAACTTACCTCCTTAGCACAAAGTAGCTAAGCTAAATGTGATTTTCCATTGCCTTACATCACTTCAGTTGTTAGCCCTGTGTAGACATGCAAGCTAGAAAACTAGCGTTTTACTTTGTGCTGTCCAGTAAAAGACACAAAGTGCAGACTGGCAGATACATCTTTATTATCAGGAATTTAAGCCTCTGTGGTATAATTGTCTATGTACTGTGCACATCTTTCTCGGGTCTTCTTAAAAGGCTGTAAGTAAACAGTGAAATTGGATGCAATATCAAATAACGCTAAAGAGCGCATTAATGTCAAGAGAGTACTGTTATGTGGAAGAAGAAGGGTTTCAGTCAGCAAAACCAAGCTCCAAAACAATGCTTTTCAGTCTTCTATTAAATAATGGCCAGTATAGGTAGCCTCTTGCATAAGGACTAGCATGCCAAGCATTAGAGTCTTGTTTCTGACCAGGTTACTGTGTCTTGTTAAAACAATTGTTCCCTGCAGTCTTGCTGATGGCAGAGTTTCCTGATAGTCTGTTTTCAGATGGTTTCCTGCATGACAATTCCCAAAACAGGAAGTCGGAAGATATATGCTAGCGGAAGCCTTATTTGTCTTTGTTAAATGAAATTATGGTGTCTTCTTATTTCCTTGGGATGAATAGAAGCACATTCATGCCGCTACACAGAAGGACACTAGCAACTTGTAAAAAACATGCTTTTAGCTGTAAATAATCATAGAATAGGTGCCACTGCCCAAGATACGTACTGATTAAGACATAACCTGTTGTAAGGATTTCCCTGAACTGGCTGCTGTTAGAAAGACTGACAACTGATGAGTTGCAGCACAGATCCAAGTTCTGAGAGCCTTCTGTTTCCTCACTATGTCCAGGAATTTGTATTTTTAACATATACTTTGTATGTAAAGGATTGCACTGCAAGCTACTGGATTCAAGTAAGTTTCAAGTAAGTTTCTCTTACTGGAAATTATCTAGCAAACCCAGAATTCCTGGCTAACTTCATGCACTGAAGTGACAACAATATGTTCGATCAACATTAATTATTAAAATAGCAAAGACTATTGGGGTCTGAAGCTCATTGCTCTATCACTTCTAAGCAAAAGATTTTTTCTCAACAGTGTTCTTTCATTCTGTTGCTTATGTCCTTACTTGGAAATGAAACAATATCTAGAATATAAAAGAACTCACAGTCCATAAATATATTTTTTTTTTGAAACTGTATCCTATATTTACATTTGAGGAAAAATCTAAATTCCAAGGTCTGTATTAAACTGTGCTCTATTCTAAATTCACAGACTTTGTGGAAAAAATACAGAAGATCATGACATTGTGTATTTATAATAATGATGGCTATAATTTAATTAAATGGTAAAACATTTCTCTAGAAAAATATCTGAAGAAATTTATTTGCTTTACAGTTTTCCTCAGTGCAAAATACTCTAAAGTTCATGGCATCATAATACTAATGAAAAATACCAGTAGTTGTCTCATAGGGTACTGAAAGGTTTCAGCATTCTAAATCTGGGTGAAGATAATTTTTAAAAACTCAAACTACAGGAGGGTTATGCATTAAATAATAATGATCACAGGTGTTTCAACCTGTACTTTTAACTATGGCCTGATCATCCTTATGCCTCCACAAGTCCCAGGTAATTCCATCTGAAAGTCAATGAAGTTAAAGTATAGAAAGCAAATATTACTTAAGATCACATATATCTTTGTAGGTTACCAATGTATATTGCTACCTACAACATCAGCCTTGATGCTGAAAAAAAAAGAGGAAAAAAAGGAAAGTCAGTAATGTCTCCTGAAGATTAAGATACTGTAAGTTTTCATATTACTGTTTTTCATTATCCCTAAACCCACAGAACATACTGAGAAATATTTTGAGACACAGAAGATTAGTCAGGTTAAACCCAAAACCTACTCTTAAACATGTGATTCTGATCCCACTGTGTATACCTTTGACTAAGATTCAGAAACTCAATTCTACAATGGATTCAGTCTCTTTGGGTCATGCTTCTTTAACAATGGTGAAATAGCAGAGCAAGTCCCTCATGAGGTCTTTCCCTGTACTTCCTATAAAGAACTATAGAATATACTGTAGCTACTTTCATAAAATAGTTATTTTTATTCAAAAAAACATTAAGTTAATTATATTTTCTTTCAACCTCCCTCAGAATTGTAAAAATTATGACCAAGACCTAGGAAACAGTGGCAGAAGGCTTCAGGATGAGGCTTACTCCTTTAGGAGTTCAAAAATAGATGAGAAATCTGAGGGAAAGGCTTTTGCAAAGTCTATGTGAAATAATGAGTCAGCAGTTGTACAGATTACTGGCTTCAACTTCCCTATGCACCCTAGACTGGATTCCCTAAACATGCTAGACTGTCTTCTTAACTCCCTAATATATGGCCTAGACCTCTCATTTAGGATTTTTGTTCTTCAAAGGCAGTGGGAGGTAGAACATCCTGGACTGTATCAACTGCAAACAGCATTCCAAATGAAAGTATTTAGAAATCTTTTATTTGTATTCTAAATGAAATGTCTCTAACCTTCTTAGGCTTGTGGTTTAGGGATCAAAGAGTCAAAGTGGCATGTAAAACCTCAACCAGTTTGGACCAGTTCCATTGATTTTTACTCAAAACTCCAAATTGATTTCAATAAGAAATGGAAGCATAGATTGATATTACAGCATGGCTTTCAGCAGAAATATAGTATTTTAAAAGACAGTATCATAAAATTGATGTACAATGCAGAATACCCATTGATGCCAATTTCTGTCAATAAGATTTCTATAATTTGAAGAGAGTAAAACATTGAAATGTCTATTAGTATGTGAGGCAAAAATACCATTCACTTCCATGGAAACAGAAGCAGGCCCAAATTCTGACTATTAAAATATTATCTGTGTCATGAAGTATTTAATTATTTATTATTTCATTACCAGTTTAGATATAAAAATATCAAAATACCTATGCAATTTTAGAATATGGTAATTTCTTAATATTTGCTCTCACACTTATAAAAGATAGGTACTCCTGAATTACCCCCTATGTGTGAAAAGCTGTAACAAGATCAATGAGACCTGAACACAAGGAGGCATCTTAGGATAACAGCTGCAGATGCATGCATTCTCTGCTAAAAAACCAAAAAAACAAATACACACTGCTCACCCTCATTTTTCTCCCTGCCCCATATAAAATCCTGCCATTACCCTTTTTAATTGTTAAGTGCATGAAAAGAAAAACAAATAAGGACAGGTAGCAGTCCATGTATCAGCACCGGCAAAGTACAGCAAATGGTCACACTGAGAAGCAAGGTAAAGTGAATGCTTTGCATTCAGTTTTGAGATTTGTTTTTGATGAGACTTAATGGTTGGACTACACTTACAACCACATGCTGTATACCTAATGGGTGTAGGGAAAACTGCAACTACGGATCTTTACAGTCTAAAATACGTATTGGTTTTAAAGATGAGCTCAAGATAATTACTTTCACAGTATTAATAATTCTGCCAATTGGATTTCCACAAAGTAGATTCAATAACATACTAAAAATACTTATTCAATAAATCAATTACACTTCTACTGAGTCTGGATAGCTATAAATTGTTTTCTCATTGATAAAATTCTGTTTATGAAAACCTATTTTCATGGAAATGACTCTTAAGATTTTATTGGAGAATGCTTTTCAGTTAAACAGAAAAATGAGAATTAATGAAAGGTCCACACAAGCCTTATACATTTAAATAAACCATAAAAGATTACATTTTTATTGCAGCTTGAAGTAGAATGTAATGTCCATGTTTAAAAATACAAAAATAATGTAAAGAAACATTAAATACCTTCTTATCCCACTAGATGGTGGTGCCTTCAGATTACGGCTGAGATGCTCAAACACAGTACAAGAAAACTTTTGACTTCTTTAGCTGACCTGCAAATACAGAGTGAGAGATGAGGCTGATCTTCATCCTCTGGGAGTATTAACAAGCAGGTAGAATGACTTACTGAATATATTTGAGTACATAGTATTGTGTTCATAGAAGTTTGCTATAAAGTGCATTTTAACTTCAGTACACATCTAATGGAATTAATTTTTCTTCCTAAAGAAGAAAAGGTGCCAATACTGAACCTTAATTGATTGTACCTCATATAATACAGCCTTGTTGTAGTAAGGTCCTGGCTTTGCAATTTTGTTGCACTCTATCCTCAATCAAATTCAAAAACCAGATTGAAGTAGCTAATCATTAGCAACAACTCCATCTTAGAATCATAGTTTTGTTTTCTTATATTTCATTGGAACGACCTTTAAAAGTACTGCTCGCATTTTTATAACACAAACATACTCCTTTCTTTAAGAAGGAAGGTAATTACACATCATCTAGACAAAAAGTGACAGTGTCTAAGCTTTAAAGGGCACATCACTTAAAACAATTAAGCGAAATTTTAATTAATAGGAAAAGTAGATGGGACCTTGTCTGAGACAGTATTTTTGTGATTTAGTTTTCTCAGGTTCCATAGTAAATGGTCAGGAGAGCTTGTCACAAAGGCAGTGTCTGTTGAGGACTGTCCCAAGCACAGGCTCAGCACCACACTCAAAAATTGCACAGGGAGGAATCCTACAGATGCAGACTCACAGAGAACCAGAACACGATGTTAGAGGATCCAGAGTAATAAATGTATAGCTACCACCAGTGAGTTGGGCACCTGTCAGTCATACCCAGACAGGTGATCCAAAGTGAGTCTGGAGTTTCCTGCATACAAGGCAAGCCATGTGAATAAACTGCTGTATGCACATGGCTGCTCCAGAGACCACTCTCTCAAATTTGTGCAAAGATAGTGAGTGGTTGAAAGCAAGTACTGAGACTTGCACTGGAAAGATTTTTTTTTTTTTAAATTTTGCTTAAAATGATGAGGTACATTGATAGTATGAAAAAATTAAGATTAAAATACATAGAACGGTTAGGGTTGTAAAGGACCTTAAGATCATCTAGTTCCAACCCTCCTGCCATGGGCATGGATGCCTCACACTAGATCACGTCACCCAGGGCTCTATCCAAAGCTGTTTTATGGATGATGAACTCTCCGGTAAGATAAGCCCTAACATTAGATTTTCTAGTTGTTCTTTTGAAAGATGGTGTCATAGTACAGAAAAGTTAAGGATGCCCATAAGTGTTTTGGAAAAGACAGCATTAACAAAGGCTCACAGACCTTTACAGCAGTCAATAATTGTTGCTCAGTGTATTTTACTTCACATCACCCTGCTCCCAGATATCACCCATTTTCTAATACCTAGTCATTTAAAAAATAATCCTCTTTCTGGCACAGTCTAACTTATGTTTATTTGCTATGTGTCCCCTTCTGTATATTTTACTCTTCCTATTCTACTCTTGCCCTTGTCAATTCCTTTTTACATTCAGAGGACGGAGGCAGAAAAATCGATATAGAGATGGATGTGGATGCTCGGTTCTTCTGTAGACTGTTAATTATTTTGCATGTTAGAATCTTCCCTAACTGTATTAGGAAGAGAAGATCCACTCTTACTTTCTCTAGAAAGGTGGGTATATTTTCTGAAAGCCTTAAGCTGCAAAAATCACTCCAGTCATTGCTACTCACTGCCATCAGGGGTTGAAATGCAGCATTTGCCAAGAGTGCAAGTTCCTTTATTTGATCTTTTTGACTGTACCAGTATAACTGCCAATCACAGGAAATACCTCTAATAACTCTTCCTTTTACTTAATAAGGAATACCACATCTTTAAAACATTAGAAACAGATGTCACTGCATTACTTCACTGCTGATGTATGTAATAGAAATGACACACTAATTAATTTAATGCAGTATAAATGTACTGATTATTTATCATGGCTGACAATAAAATTATGAAAACATTCAATTACAATCAGTGGTAATTCATTATTTATTGATTCTGCATTATGCACACATTAATACAATACCTTTAATTACATAAGAGAAGGGATCATTTTTCTATTGATACTTAGACATTTAGATTCATCGGTTTTATATAAAACCCTTGATGTTGAGGTGGGAAGTTTTAATCCACAATTCCAAAAAAACATCTACTGAAATGTCAGAAATAAATTGAATACAAGTGTCAAGTACTAGTGCGTCTAGAAAAATGTGGGCACTAAGAATGACATACTAATTTCAGCCTCTTCTTTTTCTCACGTCAATGGCCTACATTTGTTAATATAATCATGCTTACTCTTTCCCAAGGAAACCAAAGAATTAAACACTAACCTAGCAAAATATTAATAATATTTTTTCTTCCTTTTTAAGCCTTTCTTCAGAATTAGCAATATCGGTGGTTTGCATGCTCATGATACAAACTCAAAGATCACCAGGGTAAGTTAAGGGCTTTAGACTGGGTCCTGGGTAATTTTTTTGTTAAGGACTAGGAGAATATCAGTGTCACTAGGGCTTAAGTCAGACTGGAATTCAGAAAAAAAGGTGTTTCATTTCATTATGATGAGGGTGCATTGCAAATACATCTTTCAGCTCCTTTTTTCATTCTTCATTTTGGGCCCGCAGTTCCGTCTGATCCTTGTAAATCAATGTTCACATTTATCCCTCCCATTTATTTTAGTGAAGATCCAAGTTCTTCACTAAAACCTGGCATTTTCTCCTTCTACAATCTACTCACATTGGACATACCTGTATCAAGTCTATAGAAAAAATTTCTTTATACTAAAAAATTAAATAAATCCTCAGGTCTCTCTACATGGTAATATCTATGGAATTCTTTTTTCTATTGTCCTGCCTCATATTTGGCTACAGTAGACCAGGATAAAACACAAATGTTCTTATTGAGCTTTCCTGTTTTTTTGAAACAGAATTATTATTATTTTTAATTAATTCCCTACTGTGTCACTTAAAAAGCTGTCATTATTTTTCATCATTGTTGCCTCCTAGTCAGTTGTGTCACCCATCATTTTCTCTATAGGATCCTTGTAAGCCAATAGCCACATTTATGCCAGCTGGCAAAAAGTGATTTCCAGAATGCTGTTGACTGGCCCTGTCTGGAATGACTTGGGCTTTCCTCTCTCCTCCCATGTCTCAGAAAAGAGCTCTTCCGCATTTCACTCCAATAGGGCATATGTAATGATGATAATAACAAAAACAAACAAATACAACAAAACCTTTGCTTGACATTTTGCCATACAAACACAGACAATTTTTGAATAGGACTAATACACAATACACCAGCTTTTCTACAGATGAACGTGTGAAGAAAACAGAGTATTTTGCATACCAGTCAAAAAAGAACAAAAATATTGAAACTTAAATTTCAAATAAATACTCTAAAATAATTATTTCAGCTATAGGGAGGCTTACTGGTTTCTACATATTCAAGTTGCTTACTGCTGGACTCTGTTCAAATAAACCATCTGGATACTTTACAACTGACAAGATACTACTGTGTGATTGTTAGGCCTTAGTAACTCTGCCTTGTCTTTAATAAAATTACAGAGAAATAATAATATCCATTGATATAGTTGATTTGTATATGCTTAGTTTAACTGAACAGCTGCCTGGTATTAATTCTCAAACCTTGCGCATTTTCTGAGTTTGAGAGCAGTTCTTCTCTCCATGGATAGTCACCTCTCAAGGGTACTGGTTTTACTACAGCCTTTATGATTTTATATTGCTTCATGCCACTCCAACTTGCTGGGTGTTGATGCGCAAGGCTTCCTCTGGCCTTGCGAAAATTCAGTCTTATTTAGAAATATGTTTAGCTTATGGAAGACATTAAAGTCAAAAAGGAAGAAGAACTCTCATGGTGGAATTTGATTGTCACATTAATCTCAAAGCAAAAAATGTCTCTAAAAGGGCAGTGTTTGGATCTGATTTATTAAATCTCCTAATAGTAATTACATGCAGAAGATTAAACCCCAAAACTTTCTATTTGAAGTCAGTTATTTGTTACTTCTATCATTTCCAGTATATAAAGATCTCAGATGAGTTCAGGACTTGACTGTACTACATGCTTTGCCGATGTAAAAAGCCCTGCCCCACAGAACTTCCAATCCTAGAATGATGCATCAAGTAGTTTACAAAATATGGGCATTCTTATTGAAAGGTATTCACTTAAGCCTAGCTTATGTGAAAATTCTGAGTTGGTTTTAGGCAGCTAGGCTAGAGGCGTAAAACAAGTGGCTAGTCATCTTGGAATGCACATATAATCGATGGATTGGTTCCTGCAGAGCGTAATTTAGTTAATGTAATTTAACAAATACAGCATTTCATTTCCCCTCATCTAAAATGGGATTATTCATAATGCAAAAATATTAAACTTTGCAGATAGGGTGCCTAAATAAGCAAGCTTAACAAAAGGAAGAAGATGGCATACAAAGCAGTGCGATCATGGAAATAGTTGAAATGCTCTGTTGGTATTGCTTGTTTGGTATCCACTTGAAAAATTTTGTTCATACTTTTGTGCTTGCTTTGTTTACTGAACACTTTAGGAGGAAGTTAAAAAAAGAGGGGAGCGAAGAAGTTAGAGGACTAGGAAATAAGAGACTGAAAAAAGTAGAAACAAACAAGAAAAAATGATGTTGATACAAAGGAAAAGAAGGAGGAGGCTGGGAAAAGAGATGTAATGTAAGTACACTAGGAGAAGGTAAGCATATCACCACTCTAGCCAGGTGTATATCTATCAGATTCAACTCCTTTATATGAAATTTATATGACCATCTTTCAAGTCCAATTGTTCAGGGAGAAGGGATGCATGAAGCTTAGCAGTTCTTTTGTCAACTGACCTGCTTCAGGTGAAGGAGGCACAGGATCTGTCTGGTTCCCAAGACTGCTGGGTCTTACTTGTGTGCAGCTGAATGAGGTACCATATGGTGCTTCTGGAGGCTGCCTTACAGTCAAGCATGAGAGGACTGATGCCATTGTACCTAAAACACAATTGATGCCACACTTGAATCTGGAAATTACATGCAATTACACGCAAGACCTCCCGAGAACAGACTTTGTCTCCTGTGACCTATCACCAACTTCCACATCTCTCACAGTTTCCCTCGCCCTGCCTGCGCAGCACACACTCCACTGACTGGCTGGCTTAGTTTGTTTTAGACCTGATGTGCTATGTGCTACCAGGGCCTCCACCGTCTCCTCACACAAGAGAATAATCACGAGTTGCTGGTCCACAGTAAAGATGTGGAAAGTCGGGTGCATTATTAGTCTAACGGAGACTCCCGCTGCTAAATCTGCCCTCACGCCGCCCATCTCTCCCGATGGCTGTCGGCTGTGTCAGGGCACAGGTGTTTTAACACTCAGGAACGTACCAGAGCGCAGCGACCGCTGAAACTACTCGGGAAAGAGGGCCGGCACCCGGAGCCGCCGCAGCCTTGCCCTCCTCTTCCTCAGAGCGCCGGGGCTGAGCCGCGGGATCCCCTCACGGCCCCAGGAGAGCTCACGGAAACTTTCCCAGCCGCGGGGGGGGGTAGGGCTCGCGGCCCGGGCGCGCCCTCCTCACGGACTCCCCTCACACACTCACCCCACGCCAGCCCGGCCGCCTCACGCCCCGCGGCCCAGGTGCTGCGGCTGGCGCTGCCCCGCCCCGCCCCGCCGCCGCTCATTGATCCGGAGTTTCGGGGCCGAAACTGACGTGGGTTCCCGGCACCCCGCACCGCCCCTTAAAGGGCCCGCGCCGCCACGACCAGCCACTACCGGCGGGGAGGGGCGAAGGAGAAGGCGGTGGTGCCGGTTGCCCCGTCGCTGTGGGCGCCCTCGGGTGCCGGTGCGGGGCGGGCAAAGCGGAGGGAAAGCTGGAAGGGCGCAGCCGCGTCGCGTCGGCTCAAGTCGTGGATTTCAAGAACTAGACTGAGAGGACTGGATACTCCAGTTTATCCAGTTTGCTGGATCACTTGCTAGTGGCTGAT
>JANHGB010052108.1:0-34299 GCA_026283785.1 Coracopsis vasa | reverse complement strand
TTTCAGTTCTGAGGGGCTTAGGATGAGGGATTTATGATTGTTCCCTGAATTTCTCTGCATTTTACACCTAATTACTTTGTGTGTGGTGAATGCAGGTGCCAACTTCACTACTGTTAATTTAATTATTTGTAAGCTCAGATTCTTCATAGTGCAGTGCCTAAGCTCAGACTAATTTGGGAAGTGATTTTAAACATATTTTTAATTATTTATATGGATGATATTTTTACAAAGGGAATAGCTCAACAATTTAGGACTTCTAATCATCCAATAGTCTCTAAGTATGAAAAGCCAAAGGAGGAGGAATACCCTTCCAGTTTAAATTAGGTTTCTAAAATAATCATGTTGGAAAAGGGGCTGGTAATTAAGCTATAACTTGAATATTCATAGTCCTTGATTAAAGCATTATCTGCAAACATATACTGCTACTATAAATGTTACTGATTCAAATCAGTCTTTTGAACATTGTACTGGAGAGAGATGCCGTTATAAGGTTCTCTTCAACTTGTATTCATAAACCTGTAAAATAGCTGTAGAAGTATCTTATAGTAAGAACGTAGATCATCACCCAGATTTCTTTGAGGAGGAGGAGAATGTTTTTGGGAATGATGAATAATTGCTAGTGTAACAGTAACTGATAACCTACATTGACTATCTAGTATGTCACGTGATTTAAATCTTATCGCTTTCAACACAGGCAATTGATCAGTTGAGTTCTGAAATTCCCTTATCTTACACTTGTCTCCTGAGGAGGAACAGGAAGGGGGAGGAGGGCCGCTTAAAGATCTTCTTTGGGATGATAGTACTATTGATATGTCTGGTCTCAAATGGCTTTTGCAATGTACACACCAGCTATCTGAAGAGGATGTAGAGCATCACATTGTAACTCAGTCTACAATATTTATCCTTTTTTTCTGGAAATTTCAGGATAGGTTATGGTTCCTCTTTCACATCTGCTAAGGGGAAATATTTCAACTAGATGTTTGTTCTCAGTTCACGATACTCAGTGTGCACTGTGTGTGTGGGTACTTGCAGCAGTGTCTTTGAGAAGTTTTTGAGGTGTTTTTAAACTGTCACAGTAATCTTATTATCAGTTACCTTGGTGAAAAAAAGGTTTCAGAATATGTGGAAGATACTTATTGCTAGAGGCTTGTAAGTGTCCATAAAAATGCTGAAAACATAAGACAAACTCCAAACTGTTAATAACTTCAATTTCATCTGATCTAAGGTTTAGTTGTAGAGTGTCATTGAGTTTTGCCTAGTCCAGAGGAGCCATTGCTGTTTTCAAATCACCTTTTGAAAAGCTAGTCAGACTGTTGTAGTTTCATTCTGCAAGGTGTATTTCGTCAGTCCTCAAAGGACTTTTGAAAGAAAATGACTGCAGAAAGGAGCAAAGCTTCAAGGAGCAGACAAACCAAGAAACATTAGGATCTGTTTCCAGTACTCAGTTTTTCTCCTCTTCATGAAAAGATAAGGTACACGTAGTGCTTATTCTGTTTCAAGGGAATAGTTCGACGTCTCTGTGTTGTCTTTCAGAAATGGAAATGTTTCCCAAGCACTTGTTCGCAGTTCATCCTTGGAAGAAAGTATTAGCGTGTCTTTACAGAAAGAACCAACAGAGGGAGCCAGCAACCACGTGGTGGTAGCAACTGAGCAGAACTCGCAGCCACCCGCCTCATTGCTGCCCCGGAATCCATCAGAGGATCAGAAGCTTTACCAGGACTTACTGGTAATTCATGTACATTTGATAGTCTGCACTGAATGAAACAGTCAAAACAGCACATGAGTGGAAATTGCATGTGGTGTTGGTGTTCACATTTTACATTTATGGAAATTTAACATTTATGGAAAAGTTCCTAGTTTGTGGTTGTTCTTTTTTTTTCAAGGTTTGAACGGTTATTCTGTACATCATTCTTCCATGCATACATGGAATACTGACTAATAAGTCTGTAGTTCAAAGATAATGTCAGTTGTTAACTTCCCAAATTAGTGCCCTTTAAAATAGCACAGCTTTTTACCTTCAAGTACCTTAAAGGGGTTTAATCTTGAATTATCAGTATGTGATATTCAGAACAGACTCTTAGAGAAAGCTTGAAATGTAAGATATTGTAGTGTTTTCCTACACTGCTGTGAGTTTATGTGATTGCATCTGAACTGAACCTGAATTTGGCTTCTTTGTCAGAATAAGGTGTTAGTCCATCTAATTATGTTTTAAGTGGCACAAGAATAAACCAGGATTTTGGGGTTTAACAGCTGCATGTCATGATGGTTTTGCACATGTGGTCTTTCTCCTGCTCCTTTTTCCTGTAGGGCCAAGTAAACCACCTCCTAAAGTCCTCAGAAGAACAAGATCACTTGCCTGTAAAATCAGGCTTTGTTAATGATGATGGTCCTAAGTATCAGGGTATTGACGATGCAACAGAAATGGCTTCAGAGACTGACAGGGAAGCGGTGGACAAAGAGAGTGTAATCAGTGCCACACTCAAACAGCTGAAGAGTCTTGGAGTGACAATTGACTCGCCTGGCAAATTGAAGAAAAACACCCACAAAGTGGAGAATGCCAGGTAAAATACTGGTTGTTTTGAGCAGGAATTTGTAGATGCAACCAAAAATGAAGATTGACTCAAGGAGTAACAAGAAGAGACTGTGTTCACTGCCACTGGGGATTTGTTTGGCAACTTGATCCACATTTCCTGCAAAGATGAAACGCTGGCTCGTGCTATGGGTATTTCAGATAAGGTTAAGAGCTCTGCTAGCAAAACTCAGATTATTTAAATATAACACAAGTAGCTCTAGCTGTTAGAATATCTGATGATTCTTAAAGTATTGCACATGCAGTAGCACACAATTCCCTAGAATAATACCAAAGCTGCTTGAGTAATTTCAGTCCTTTGGG
Source organism: Coracopsis vasa (assembly GCA_026283785.1). Classification (NCBI taxonomy): domain Eukaryota; kingdom Metazoa; phylum Chordata; class Aves; order Psittaciformes; family Psittacidae; genus Coracopsis; species Coracopsis vasa. The sequence goes on along the minus strand of JANHGB010052108.1, from coordinate 31,406 downwards.
CTATGTCAAAATATTCCAGAGGAACACTGGACTTGGGAGGCTGAACGTTAAGCAGCTGTGTATTTTGTCACTGCTACTTAACCTTTGCCTTGTACTTCACCAGTGTAAGTGAAATCATTATCATGGCTTTGATATATATATATCAAAACTGGTTCTTTCCTAATTGTTTGTTATTATGAGTGAGATAGCCTTGATGAAACGGAAGAAGGAGCAGAAGTAATTTCTGAAGGGGATGTTTGAGACACAGGAATTTACTTATGTAGCTGCTTAGGCATGGGCTGGCTACAGTTTCTAAGCTCTTTTCTCTCCTTTTCACTTGAATTTCATCAGGTATTTTTCTGGAGTTTCTGGGTTACCTTCCTGGCTGGAGAGTCTGTCAGTGTTCTTTTAATGTCAATAGGATGCTAATAAGTGAACCTGTAAGACAGAACTGGAATTCTTGGGGTTTTCTCTTCCAGCCTGGGGAGCGGGATGGGATTCTTCTTTCTGCCACTCACATGACTGATAAGCGATTCTGAGAAGTTCTACAGCTCAGCAGAGAAGGAAGCAACAGTGAACTCTGTAGCATAAGGAGTGGTTGTTCATCTGATCCCATTTATTCTCCCTAAGCAAACTCCACAATCTGTGCTCAGTGAAATAGGAAGACTCTTAACAATCAACAAGAGGAGTTTGTGTTTATGAACTAGTATGAGATGCATGTACTGAATTCAGTGGTTTATAACCACTACTAGTTTACCAGAGCTTATTCTTTCAGTCTTTACACCAATTTCTTGTGTACCGTATGTGTTATCAAGCACAGAATGAATGAACGTGTCTCTTACTGAAGAATGCCTTCAAAACCTAGAACCTTGCAGATTTCTGGAAATAGATAGCATGTCAGAGTTCCTGAAAAAATCCTGAAATTGGCATGCATTGGGAAAGAAGAGATGTTCTTGGTCTCTGCCACTGGGCTTGTATCTTCTGTCTATAAATTTTAAGTTAGATGGCAGCTTCTAGAGTCTTAGGATCAGAGACATATAACGTCACATTCACTGGTGAGAATAGGCCAAGAGCTTACAAACCCACTTCAAAAACAAAGTCAGCTCTGAAACCCACTAGGGCCGGGTTCTTCCTCATAAGAGGATTGTGGTTAGTATTGAGTCGGAAGGGAATATCAGCAATTCTCTAACATGGTGTCTGGATACTGCCAGTGCAAGTAGCTGGAGAGCTACTGTTTAGTATATGCAGAACATATGATCTGGACACTGAGGAATCAAGCTGTGGTGATCAGAAGGAAGGAAGCAAGCAAATAGAAATTATCAGATGATATTGTGAAATGCAGGTTTTTCCTGTTATGCTAAACTAACTTTTTGATGCTTTCTTTCAGCATTTTAGCCTGCATAAATCCTGAAGCAGTGATTCCTGGACTAAACTATATGTCATTTGCCAATGTCAGCATGTGTGGCTTAACTCCTAATGTTGCTGACCTGAGCATGGAAGCAAATGCTATAGCACTCAAGTATCTCAGTGAGAATCAGTTATCTCGACTATCCCTCAGTCGCTCAGGCCAAAACCTTCCTGTAGATCTCTCTTTCCAGGACATCTTGCATACAAATATGGACAAGAGCATGGTAGGTCTTAGCTTAATTTCACCAAACAATATGTCTTTTGCAACCAAGAAGTACATGAAGCGATATGGGCTGATACAGGGCAACGATAGTAGTGACGACGAAGAGGAACTGCAGGTTCAAGATGGCAATTCTGGCACTGGCAAAAGTGAAAGCACACTGGACAAAAACTGTGTGTTGGAAGGCTTCACACACCGGACTGAATTATCCAGAAGGATTGATGGAAAACTTCCAGTTCATCTAAAAAGTCACAGCAGAGAGTTGAGTGCCAATGCTTCTGCCCCAGCATCAAACAGCCCTGTATTAAAAAATATTACAAATGAAATGTTTCCTCCTAGAACAGATCAAGCAGATGAGAACTCAGTTCAGATTTTAAAGGATTTAAAATCAAAACCCAAATTGTTACCTGGGAGGGTTGAATTCACTGAACAACCTGGCAGGAAGGACGAAGGAGATACTCAGGTCTTCCCTGGACATCTGCATGCTCCAGTCCTTGAAACATTAAACCAGTCAAACAGCATGAATTCTGTTGGCACCATTCTTGATGTGAAACAACTCAGGCAGTTGCCAAAGTTGTTCTGAAACGTCCCCTGAGATGGTTTCAACTCTGAAAGGGATTTCTCCCTAAAAGACTGCAGGAAACCAAGGATTAAGTTATCTTTGAAGAGGTCACTCTGTGGTAGCAATATCAGACTTGCAGAACAGTGTTTTCAGCCCAGGCTGGGGACAGCCACCTCTGAGTGCCTGGCTGAGGAGGTGCTGATCAGCACTGCAGTATGTGTGCACTTTTGTTTACAGTTTGGTGTGATTTTAGGGTATCTAAAAGGCAAATCAACCTGAGCCCAAGATATTCTCTTAGCCTGCTTTTAACAGCAATGCTTATTTAAATGTTCTTCCGTTGACTCTTTTAAAACACTGACTTTTACATGTTTGTGCCATGTGAGCCTTCACCATTGTGTGAGGCAGAGCAGGGCTACCTGAGCTAAAGCACTAAGTTCTAGAAATCAGCTGAAATGGTTGGATTACTGGGGGGGGGGGGAGGTGGTGTCTCACCAAAGCAGAGTAGTGAGCCGCATCACCTCCCTCAGCATGCTAGTCATGCTGCTTGTGCTGCAGCTCAGGACACGGTTGGCTTTCTGGGCTGCAAGGGCACACTGCCAGCTCATGTCCAGCTTCTCATCCACCAGTACCCCCAAGTCCTTCTCCACAGGGCTGCTCTCAAGCCCTTCAGCCCTCAGGCTACGTTGATACCTGGGATTGTGCCAACCCAGGTGCAGGACTTTGCACTTCTTAGTACTGAGTTTCTGCAGTTGAAATAAAGGGTAGACTTGTTAGTGCTTTCAAATCTGTAATGAGGCCGTCTCCTTACAGAGTGTAGCCCTTGCCCTAAATGATCAGTGTCCCTCCTCAGGTGCTGGGTGTGCCAGAAGACAGGATCCACCTCTTGAAATTAGCCTGGAGGCCTGCTGCTTTCACAGTGCAATCTCCTTTGTATCTCTGACCAACGAGTAAACTCCAGGCTGTAAATACATTCACAGCAAGTTGGAACCAAACAGAATTGTGAATAAAAAGACCGGCAGTTAGAAGCCTTTCCGTTTTCAAGCAATAGGGCAACAAACATAAACATGGTAACACATAAAGCAGGAGATTTAGGGGTATAGAGTCTCCAGCGCACTCATTTCCAAGCCGTGGAGAAACAGCATGCTAGGAGAGAGAATGTGTCCTGCAAACCAGGAGATACGTGTTCTGATACATTCACTATGCATGAATGTGTGCAAATTGTTATCTCTCTTCATGCTTTGGTTTCTCCAGGAAATAGGGAAAAATTGCAGTCAGATGAAATATGCCATGTCAATTATTTTTCTTTCTTATGAAAGATCCTTCCTCTTCATCCACACCCTGCAATGTGTGCCATGTTTTGCATGGTGTTTCTGAACACTCTGACTTGCTGACCTTCTCTGGGCAAAAGAAGGTCTGATGTAACTTCCCACGAGTCCCATCTGATGCAGCTTCCTTTTGATCCCATCAAAGCTGGTTCATGATGACTGCAGGGACTGCTGCAGAGCTCCTGAAGTTCAGTTTCTGGTCTGACCACTGTAGACCCTGACTGTCTGGAAAATCCAAACCTCTTATGGAGAGAGTCTTTTTGCCTGTTGGAAAGTAGCAGAGAATGGCAGCTATATTTAAACTTTAATAAAGGTCTTTTGAGCAGTATTAGGTGTTTATGGAATGTCTGTAGTAGTACATAGTATTAAAGTATATGTTAACATTATTACTACAACGTTCAAGCAAGGGGGAAGATACCACAATTTTTAACGAAGTGCTTGTGGCTTTGTTAATTGCAGGAGTGTCCAGCTCCCTGTGCCTGCTCTCTGTGACTGCAGAGCTCCTGAAGAAGTGGTATTTAGCTTTGGGTCTACATGTTGAGGCTGATGTGGCTGAGGCTGAGATTATTGACTGCTGGAATCTTGCCTTCAGTCTTGCAAGCTTTGAGTAGAAGATGGCAGAAATCTTGCACAAGCAGTTTATTCTTTCATAGATGGTCCTGTCAGCTTGGGATGAGATTTGTTAAAATCATTTTTTGACCATGCTAGAATCAGATCTGGGTTTCTTCTGAATCAAGGTGTGGATAAATTAAAACCAAAGCAGCATGGTCCTTAGTTTGGGGGATTTAAATCCAGATTGTTCATCCCCCAGTTTTCAAGAGGTTCACATCTGAGGGTCGAATTTCAGGAAATTTCTAAAGGAGTGACTCCCTAAAGGAGTGACTGTTTAAAGAGACCCAGAAACCAGAGTCCTTTGTTCATAAGCCATGCACACAGTGCAAGCAACAGCAATCCCTTTCCCCATGAACTGTGAACAAGCTTAACCCTGAGCTGGAAACGCTAGATTTTGTAGAGGTGAAAGGAAATTCAGCATCTGAGCTAAGTGCATTCTGACTTCCTTGGCAGAAAGGCTGCCAACTGTACAAAGTGATGATGATGATGATGTGACAAGGACCTGTCTTTCACCATGACCCCCATGAGCCACTGATGTTCATGGAGGACAGCAAAATAAGCAGTCTCACAGGGTGGGGGGCAAGGAGGGAGGCAGCAGGCCTTGACTAGCCTTATTCCCACTGTACTTGGATACTTTGGAGAGCTTCAAGGTAAAACTTTTGATGTCTCTTTTACAATGATCTGTTTCTCTATGTATTTTGAAGTATCTGGTTCCAGTGGTACTAAAAATTTGCTGTGATTGAGAACTTTTCCAATGCAAAGTCCTTGTTAAAATAGAACACGTGTCCAGACCAGACTTGAATAAAGATTCTACTATTCTTCAAATTATATTGCAAGTTTGGCAATTTTCTTGAGCTTACAATGTAACTTTCCATTGAAGTCTAATTATAGACTTAAAAGTAAAAAGTCCTTCCTGCTTTATAAAGAATAATAGTGACCTTTACCAAGTCCAGTCTGTAGTTTTGAAGTCAGATATTCAGGGATGTGTTGCTATTTGTTGTTTTTTCTTCTTTCTTTTCAACAAATGAGTCTAAAACCCAGTGTCGTCTTTTCCAACCTGTTTTCTGAGCAATGCCATTTCTGTTTGTCAGCCGAAAAAGTCTGATAAATGTTCCTGCTGGACTATTGATGTTACCTCTCTCTGTGCCCCATTTTTGTCTCCCTTGGTGCAGGTCTCGTCTTTTTATTCTTAGGGTGTGCTGTTTGGCGCTGGCCTCTGTTTGTCCTCCCAGCTGGAGGTGGATGTTGCAACTACTACTGTTGAATCTTTCTTTTTTATTTGATACCAATATCGTCTTCTCAGTCAGGCATTTGGAGCTTGAGAGTGGAAATGTTGCTTTTTATTTACATGTTGCTGTAGTCAATGCAGCTCCCTGTGCCATCAGTTTGTTTAATTCAGTGAGAGCTCTGGGTCTTTAGTGCTGCTGAAACACAGTACGGGAAGTCAGTACTAACCCAAAGCTGTGTTTGATACATTTACATCAACTGTTTTGTGCCTGAGTTTATCCATTAGACAGATTGATATGTCACTGATATGTCATCAGGCAGAAGAACCTGCATTTGCAATATATTCTCAGTGTTTGTGAGTCTTTTGGTGATGAAATGTCAGTATTCTGGGGGCAGTCGTGTGCATTGCTGCTTTTATTCAATTCTCTTTCACATATTTTCCTAATGACAGTGTTTTAAACTCAGAAGCTGACTTATTTCATTGGTTCAAGGAGGTTGTTCTCACTCTGTTGTTTGCGGAATACAAGTGCCTGAAAAGTCTTAAATGTCTGTCTTGAGCAGCTCTGCTAACATCAGCTTCTTGCAGGACTGGGCCTACAGTCTGTGGCTGATAACCCAGATGTGCTGCTTGTTGAGCCTCTACTTGTAGGAGACACACTGTGGACAAACTGCTTGCTTTGATTCTGAGGATCTTCACAAAATTCCTTCTGTTCAAATTGAGTTTATTATTTTATGGTTTTCCACTACAAGTCAGATTTATACTGTGCAACTGTATTCAATCACTGCAAGACCTCAAAGCCTTTAGTACAAAATATTTTCTATGAGTGCTTAATACACCAGATAAATTCAATCAAAAGCGGCTATTTAAATCTTTCTGTAGCAAATACCAGACAGATTTTTCAAGGAAGGTTTCTGAATGTGCTTTCTTTTCCTTTTATTCTTTTTTTTTTTGTCTGTCTACCTTAAATATGAGAGGCTGGATATAGTACTTCTGTTGATGCCACAGACTTTTCTTTTTGGATCCATATATTCTTAATGGCTCTTGGGAAATTAATCAGAAGCAAAATCCTTTATCGTAGTTATAGGAACTTGATGAAGACTCGTTGCTGCTGACATAATATGGCTGGAGAGGTACTTTTTCATTTGGTAACCTTGGATTCAGGTCTTGAATCCATTATACTGGTCAATAAAATACTTGCTTGTAATGCCATAAGGTTTTGCCATTATTGAAAAGGGAAAAAATAGATGGAAAAAAGCAGGTGAGGAGGATAGAAAAGGAAGGCTGTGATATTTTTTTCTTCAAGAATTTATAAACCCTGGTGCAAATCTTATCCAACATGAGGTATGTAAAATATTGGAGGCATTCCTTCTCTATCAAAGTTCATTTTTTTTCTCTTATAAATGGTCTGTATTTGTGCTTGAAATCCTTTGTCCTTAAGGTAGCTAAGCCTTGGAACAACTCAGTCTCAGGAATCTCTGTGGAGCTCATTTTCACAAAGAAATACACAGTCTGATTTTCGAAACAAAGGGGATCAATAGGAAAATCACAGAACAATTTGAGGTTCAGTCATCATTCCTCTTCTGTCATATGCAAAATGAACTAACAGTGTTAGAGATTGGTGCCTTCCGTTTAGTCATGGGCTGTTATTCTGGTTTACTATATTGTGGCAGTGCCAAAAGACGGATTCCCCTACAGTGGGCAGGTAGAGGATGAAGTTATTTTCTTCAGTGAGGACCTGGTATTCGTTTGCACCAGCCCTCCCTGTGGAGGAGGTGGCCTGGCTGCTGAAGTCACCCAAAGAGTGGAGGTTTGTATTGTCACTGTTCCTGAAGCAGTCTGGTCTCCTCATATTCTTGACTTGCCAGTAACCTGACAAGTTAACCTAACTAAATGGGTTGGCCTACAAACATGTTGAGAGTAACTTCTGTGAATGAATATGGGGGTGTTTGCATGTATTAATCCTAAACTCATACCAAGAGGCACAGTGTTAGAGAGTATGTTTTCTTGTATCCTTCCAGTGCGGATGCTGGTGTCTGATTTTGCTTTGAGCAGGTGAATGACTCGATAGCCCATTAGCAATCATTCGACCTCCTGTGTTCCCCATTTCCCTTTCCAGCTTTGACGCTCTGTATAATTTATGTAGCAATTACACTTCAGTTGTAACTCAATTCCTGGTTTTGTTCCTTTTACAGAAATTAGTACTGACAGACATAGTGGTGATGGAGGGCTTGGAATAACCACCAAGCTATTGGTCTATTTAATATATATTTTTCAAAGATAGATAGCATTTCAGTGCCTGGGAGAATAGGGCTAACTGTACTTAAGAAGTTCACCACTGGTTTTCAGACTTTAGATTTCAGGCTGCACTGTCAATGCTGAGTGATACCACTAAAGAACTGTGAAATGGAGAGCTACCCCTTTCCTCCTCCTCATTCCCCTTGCAAAATAAAAAGCAGGGGAGAAAAAACAATGCTACTCGGACTTATTTATCTTTATCCGGTTCCTCTGTCAGGAAGAGGATGAAGCGAAAAATTCAGAACAAAGTAACTTAAAAAATCAAAGGATTAAACCCCCATGTACGTGATCCTGATGAATTGGATGATTCAGAAGATGTTAACCAGAGCAACAGCTGTAATGGAAGGAGAGCCTGTAACAAACAGGTTTGCTGATTTATCGGGGTAATCAAGCATAGAAGTGGGCAGGCACTGGGTGGTACAGAATACCAACATTTTTTTTGTGCTGCCTGGGAGATAGATTTGAGCCTCTAGGGAAGAGTTGCCCCCTCCCCCTTAATTCGCCTCGAGGCTTTTTTCTTTTCCTGAAAATGAAACCAGGGAATGAGCATTTCCCTGAATCTCATTTTAAGTTCCGAAGTTTAAAATGGTCACTGCTTCTTTGTTACTGTTCGTAATGTAACTACCCTCACAGGAGACTAATCCTGCTTGTTGAGGATGTAAGAGAAGTTGTAAGTAAAGGGAAACTGGCAAATAAATCCAGTGATGCTGGGCTGCTTAGAGAAATGCCACAAGTGCTCTGTGCTGGTTTCAGTGTGGTTTAGTTTGGTAGCCACAAATGGTCTTTGGATTGAAGGCTGTTAAGAAAAGAAAAACTAACTCTTAAACCCATCTCTAATGCTCTTTTCCTTGCCTGCTCGTGCTATGTACTAACCTCTCTTTCATGTGTAAAATCAATGGGAATATGATGCAGACAAAGTTTTAACATGGCTTGACTGTGCTCATGTTCTTAGACATAACAGTCTGTGTTCAGTGTGGTGGGACTAAGGCTTCATCAAGTTTTGTCTCTCATGACTCACATTACATTTGACCATGCTCTGCAGTCTGCATGCAGGGAGCCTGCCCCACAGTGCCGCCTTTAGTGATATACCCTGGAAACCCTCAAGCTGTATCTGCTGAGAAATACCAAGTCTTGGTAGTTATCAGCCTGGGAGGTTTCTCATGTGAAGCTGGTTTCTTCTGGAGATCAAATCCCCAAAGAGAAGTCCCATCTAGCCTTGACTGGGTGTTTTGAGGTTATAGATATCTGGCTGCATCATCTACTTGTTCCTCTCTATTACTTCTGGGTATTTTCCAAGGTCCCCCAGCAGCATGAAGTGCTCGTCTGGGTGATCTGATTTCTCATTCACTTTGCAAAGCTGCCTCTGTGCAACACCAGCCCTAAGTAATGGATGTACTTAAATTCCAGCCACTTGTGACTGGAAGAAACATTTGATTCCATCTCCCCCAGGTTCTTGTTTTCCTCAGGATCACCATTTTCATTCTTAGCCTATGATCTTTCTCAGTAGCGCTTTTGTCTGGTGTATGTTTGTTAAGAAAATAACTCTTGTTTGCTTGTTTCAAGAAGAAAGAAGTTCACTGCACACATGGGATAAGATTGTTTGATTTCCTGATGTGGTTCCTGAAGCCAGAGTGTGACAATGTTGATACAGCCTCTTGAGATGATTATCACAGAGAAGCAGTCGTTCCTAATGTATGTGCATACAATTGCCCAGATTTACTTACATTTTCAAATTATCATGATAATTTTAGCATTATAGGCCCCTTAGAACAGGATTTTAGTGGTGGTATTCTTTGTGGTTGCTGTTTGTAACAAGATGCATGGTGGTGTGGTCAATTATTTCTCTGCAAGTGCTCTACAAAGCTGTTAACATGTTGTGAGTGTGCTGAGTTTGTTGAAAACTGTTTCTCTACCCTAACTGGATGCAAGTTCAAAACCATTGCCTATTCTTAGCTTTTGCCTTTTGCTGTTTCTGCTGCTGGGTTAGCTGCACTTACTAGTGTGAAATCAGTATTTCTTCAAGTGCAGCAGCGCTTGAGAGTTGGTCACAGGCTGAGAAGCCGTTCCAGGAGGCTGAATTCAATATCTACTTGCATGGGAAACTGCTCAAAAATAATATTGGAGTAATATCACAGAGCATCCAAACAAGCAAAAGAAATAAAAACCAAATGAAGAAACCAGGCTGCCTCCTGTGCCTTCAGGTGGAGCAGATCTGGGCTTCAGTAAATCTTTTCCCTGACTTTGTGATTTTGTTTCTCTCAACAGAACCAGCTCTTTTGCTAGTCCTGAGCTGCTCCTTTACCCCCTGAGCCTCCCTAAAACTTTCCTGCTTCAAGAGCCCCCACGTCAAAGCCTCTGAAACTACAGTGGTTTCCTGTCAGGCTACAACTGCTGTATCCCCTCTTCCCTCCCATACTGTTAGCACCAGCTCTTTCCATCTCATTGGCCATTCTGATCAACCGAGTCCACCTATTAGTTCACCTTTCACCACAGAAAGCAATTCCCCATCTTCTGGGACATTGCTCTGGTAGCAATTTAGCAATTAGCTCTGGTAGGGATTGAAGGAAACCTGGACGCCAGCTGGGACTTCCAAGGAAGAAAAATAAGATGTGTCTGAGAGAAAACAGGTGCACCATGCTCTGGGTTTGGTGAGCTCCAACAATACATCTGATGAAGCAGCAGAAATGTTTTGGGTAACCTTAAGAGAAGCTGTCTCCTGCACTACATTATCATTAGTAATGGCACATTCCCGGTTTCAGTAAGTATATCAAGGATGTTTATTTTAAGGAGAAAGGGCACAGTTTATTTTGCACAGAACATGTTTGGGAATGTTTGTCATGATGTGTCAGTGACAATCCAAAAGACCTGGTGTTGCCCTTTTTGCATCTCACCAACTCCCTTGGCTCCCATCAGTTTGCATTCTTGGTATTGAATATGTCTCCCCCAGTGAAATGTTGATAATATTTCTAACAAAAAGAGCCTTCATATAATTGATATCTGCAAGAAACTGAGCTCCAAAAGCATGTTTTAACCTGTGTATTTTGTAAACACAACATGAAAAATTCACAGAGAATTTCTGTTACATCCTGAGGCAACTATGAGCCTTTTTCCAGAGTAAAGACTGAGGAGCTCTATGGTGTTTAAGGAAAAGAAAGTGAACAAAGAGAAGGCAGATGGGAATGTACAAGCAGAACTGGCAATTAGTATGTCTTGTACACCCAGCAAAAGCTATTTATTCTGCTGTGGCTATGAGACAGACTGCCTCATAGAGGCACGGTATATACAGTCAGAAGGTTTGATGCAGGTTTAGGGACTTCACCTTCCTAAACAGCAGAAGTTACACTGACATGGACTCTGTTGCTAGCACAGATGATATCAGTCCCTGGAGTCCCACCAGTCTAGCAGTGTCAGCTACAGGATGTGCATTTTCCATGCCCTGGGCTGACCTTGGGTGTGCAAAACTTTGGCAAAGCTTTACAGTGTAGACATGGCCTGAGGCAGGTGGAATTTGCCAAATGTAGTGTTTAATGAGACAGCCAAAGGAGTGTAATACACAGCAAGTTCAGTAAAGCCCCTAAGGGCTGGGGTCCTAGGAATGTGCTGTGATGTAGTAAAATAAGCTAGTGATCTTTTTCATCCACCTCCCTGGTTCCACAGCCTGACTTCTCGGGGTTGCAGCAGGGAGAGGATAAGGGAAGCCAACAACCCTGCTTTTCTCCCTGGGTGTTTAATGGGACCTGCCTGTGATGCTCAGGCACTATCCTGTTCTGGTGCACACAGAGCAGCGGTGTCCTCAGCCCACTGTGGCCAAGAGGAAGGGCCACAAAACACTGCTGGACTTGAAGCAAGGGGTGTGTGGTATCAGGGAAGAGAGCTGTCTGGCCAAGGGACGTTGTGCTGGCAGAGAGATGGGACACTAGTGCAGAGGGACCACATACAGGAGAGTACTACAGACAAATGGATCAGGTGTGAATTTGCTCTTGTTACAAGCTCCTGGGATAGGATATTTTATGTGGGATTCCCAGATTTGAACATTGTAATTTGGCACCATCATGGAACAATCCAGTGTGTCTTTTCTTTTTGTTTGTTTTAAGCATGGTTATACTGAAAAGTGTATTCTCTGGTTCAAACAGGTTTAATTTCAAGTACTTGAGGTACAGTGGTTGCTTATGATTGTGTTCCCATAAGAATGTTCCACCATCACTAGTTCTGTACCTCTCTGTGTAAGTTAACCTGCACCTCTGCACAAATGAGTGGGTCACGTCAGACAAACACACAATTCAGATGTGCCTATTGCCCTGGAATTCTTAATGTTTTCTACAGCTGGGAATACGAAGAAAAGACTAGCAAGTGGATTTCTGAAGTCTCCTGAAGGACAAGAGAGGGTTTTGTGGAAGGGTCTTTGTTCATGGATGAGGACCAGAACCCATTGATCCATACATCAAAAGTTTAAACTGCCATGAGAACCTGATGGGAATGCAAAGAGTTGCAGTGCTAAAACCTGAGCTCTGCGAGCAAAGTCTCTTTGAACATAAGAGAAATTAGTTCTGTTTCATCAAGGAGATAAGAAAATAAACGTGATCATTCCTTGGCTCTGAAATGCTTTTTATTCGACAAAATAATCTCTGTTTAGAAAGACATTTAGAGCTCGCCTGCCTGACAGTAGCTGGCTCTCTGACACTCATCTTTAGATTGTAAGAAATAATAGACTAATGCTGTTTGTTTTGTAGCATTTGGAAATGTGTTGAGAGATGACACTGTGAAACAATCAGAAGTTGAAGCCAGAGGGAAGCCCTGGAGGATGGTAGCATAGCCCTGCAACAGGCTAAGGTATACACTAAGATGGGAGGAGGGGAGAAAGATTGAAATCTTAAGTGCTGCTTGTTTGGTTTCCCCTTCTCCCATTTCTGCTCTGGGAGCACAACCTAAACCAGATCCGCTGCAGATATGGAGGTCACACACTTTATTTCTGTCACACTCACGTGGTCTTGCCAATAACAGGGGAGCATGAATCAGAAGCTTATTTTAAACCTAAAATATATGGTGTCACTTTTATTATGATAGCATCCAACGACCAGTTAGGATCAGGGCTTCATCTGCCACATGCCAAATCTATTACGAGTTGAATGTGTTGTGGTGTTGATCCTCTGAGAAATTACAACCCAAGATGCAACAAGCTGTAGGAGGAGAAGGAAGGGAAAAGGAGCTGAAGTGTTGGGTGGTCTGCATAATGCTAGGAAGGAGATAAAGGCTATATGCTAAAAACTGTCACTTATAACTATTTAGGCAAGTAACTGAAAGATAAGACTTGGAACGGAGGAAAAGACCTTCTTTGTTTAAACACTTAAGACATCTGAAAGATCTTGAGTTGATGTGGGGCTGGGTGGGAGGAGGCAGGACAGGCAGGTGAGCAGATTAATGGCATTGTTGCAGCTTGCCCATATAGTGTTTGGGCTCTTTATTTCCTTAACTATATTTATTTGGTGGGATATTGTTGATACAAGTTTGGTCTGGAAAAATAAAACCAACTTCTTTGACAAGATTGGCTTCATGAAATGTGTGTTATTGTGTGCCCCCACTGTTTTTCAGGCTGCTGACCTATATGTGAAAGTGGGACTGACAGATGTGGCTTCAAAACATACTGGAGAAGTGGAGAAACCCCTCTTGCTGATGATATGAGATGGAGGGGAGAGAGAATGAAACTAGATTGTCACACAGGGCAAAAATTCTAACATGCTCCACTTATCAAAGGCAATATTATTCTCTCCAGACACCCAAATGAAAACTCAGAAGTGAAAAGTCAGAAAGGCAATTGGGTGATCTGTGCATGGATGCTTCTGCTGTCTCCAGAAGAAGAAATGAATGCTTAATCAGAATCATAAATGCATAAAACGCTGGTTAATGAGACTCTCCTTCCACCTGAGCACTTCTGCTGGAACAGAAGAAAGATATTCAAAATCTTCCTGTCTCCTGGAAAGTCCATGGAGTTGGAGGCAGTATCATGGAAACCTTGGGGAGGTATGTACTGTTCAGCAACTTCACAGATGAGCTTCCAGGAAAGCTTTACAGCCCTCATAATAAAAATAGCATTCATATATGACTTTGTTTATGATGGGGCCCCACAGTGAATTGTTTGGGTTTTGTCTGTAAAACTTCAAGCCAGTTGGTCTTGCAAAGAACAAGTGTAAGCTGGAGCCTTGCAGCATTTCAACTCTAGGAGAAGGAAATAGTATTTTAAGAGAAATCATATTTTGGGCCCAGCAAGTTTGATGTTGGCTTGTACTGCCAGAGTTTTTAATATGATTGAATTCAACAATCTTTTCCATCAAATTCCAGAATCATCTGGAACATTCCCTCTTACGTGAAATAAATGCTTGTAAGCTGCCAGGTGATTAACAATGTTAGCTGAGATGTGAGGGTGTCTCAGGAGACTCCGCTTTGTTTTGCTACTGTAATTTCCAGTAAAGATTTGGTCGAGGCTTGAAACCATCTCAAATGATGTATTTTGCAGCTTTAAGTTAAAATTCAGACCTGCCAAAAGGTTTTGATTGTTAGTTTTTCTGGCTGGAAGCACCTAATTTTTCCAGTGTGTTTTGTACATCTAGTTATGGATGACCATTTTATCTCTCTGGCTTCAGAAAAGACAAACACTGTAGCACTTCCTAAGTGTGAGGGGAAAAAAACCCTACTCAAATATTAGTAAGAATTTTCGAAAGGTTACAAGTGAATCAGTTATTGTACAAATAAACACTACAAGTGTAGGCTCTGGTGAAAAGAGTTGCAGCCTAAAAGAGACAAGCCATTGGTTATGCTTGAAGGAAAGGGTAGAGGTGGAGGAATTAATGGTTTTGTGGAGGACTCTAAATTGAGAGGGCATTTGGCAGACAGAATGAAAGACAACTCAAGTATGAAGAGCAGCAAAACCTCACAAAATAAAGTGAGGAAGAAGCAAGTTTAAGGAGGGAGAAATGGGAATGCCATTAGAAATAAAAGTGTAAATGAAGCCAAGGAATATCAGAAGGACCAATAGTGAATTGCGTGACTTCATTAGCAACTTACTGAAGATACAGGACATCCCTGAGAAGTGATCCAGTGTTCTTTTCAAGCTATGAGTCACGTGTAGTGCCAGGGCAGCACCTGCTAATGCAAGGGGATGCTTAAATGGTGCTGAGTCTTCAGCATTTGAAACTATGCAACCCCCACCGTGCCAGTTCATAGGGATCTGCAGGAATTGTAGTGTTCCCGTGGGCACAGTCAGCAGCTGTGCCTGCAGTGTTTTAGCTGTCAGCAGATTGGGTCTACTGAGTACCTGGGATATTTTGTAGTGGAACTATTTTGATTTCAGTGTTGTTTATACCATACTCTCAAAATCACTTGGAAAAGCTTCTGAGTATAGGCAGGTTCTGCTTTGGTGGAACAGATGAATGTGCATGGGCAGCCGTGGAAAACTGCAGTCATTGTGAATGTGACAGGAGGGTGAACTGCAACAGTGTTTGTTTCATTGACCTGGAACCACGATCACTCAACACTGATAGATGTATTACACGTGTGTGCACATGCATGTGCATGCACATGTGCATTTAAACTTTGTACATCTAAACATGTGCATTTAAACTTTCACATATTTATAAAGGAAGTGAAATGGAATCAACAGAAATGACATAGTGACTAGCATACTGCGCAGTCTTCTTTCAGGTAGGACACTGTAATTTATGTGTCTCCATTGGGTGTGTACACTTGTGTATAATTCATTACGTAGAACAGATTTTTTTCATGGTGGTAAACCATTCTTTTAAAGTCCTTAAATATTCTAGACTATAAAGTGTAATTAATAATAAGTGGAAGTTTTGTTTTCATGATAGGAAGCTTTTATTATTCTTTTTCTGTTCCAAGATGTGCTTTCATTTGTTTAGTATGTTAAAAAACCCACACAAATGGTCCTGTGAAGTGTGAGGAGAAGTGGCTCTGTTGGTTTCTGTAAGAAAACGAATGTGAACAACCAAAAACCTCTGCACTGGTATCTGAATGAAAAACTTACTAGAAGAATCATTTGATCTGTGATTTTTGAAACTGTGAAAGACTACGCCTGTATTTGGATTTTCATTGTCAAGTTAGTAAGATCAGTTGAATCATTTAGTCACTTTAATCTTTTCACAGCAGAAATACAGTTAAACATATTTAAACATTATTTATAGAAAAGAAAGGCATTTTGAATGAAAAAACAGTTGTTGCATTTTAACATTGCTGCTTCCTGAGCTATGTAAGTGCAGGTTTATGAAGAGATGATGTCTGATACAAGCAGTTTTCTTTGTCTTTTCCTTCAGCTGGAGACAGTAGTATTTTTCATTCTTTTTATAGTTTTAGCATGGGTTTGTGTTTTAACTGTGCAGAGTATGACTTACTGTGCCCTAATTGAAATGTATGTATGTGCTGCAGTGTTGGCACAGTAAACACCCATGGGCGTATAAATTGTGCTCCAAATAAGAGTGATTCCTCAGAGTAGTATTACAGTATGACCTCGTTCTGACACTGCACAAAGGTTATTTGTGTCACAGTATTATCAACTTGTGAAGGAAGGTGACAAGGCAGCAAGAAGGATGACAGGTCTCACTTTCCACACTAGTTAGAGTTTGGAGATTTCCCCGTGTGAAGAAGGGGAAGATCTATTTGAGGAAGCACCTCAAATAGATCCTCCGTGAGAAGAGCCTGTTTAGGTTTCCCAGTCAGCTGGCTACATAAAGCTCTCAGCAGCCTTCATTACATAACTTGTGCAAGTGATAGTGTAGTCCCTTGGGGTGTGAGCCAGTGTGGAGAGGTGCTGGGTAGTAATCTTGCACTGGCAGGAGTAGGAAGACATGCACTGCTTGACCTAGTAGGTATTTCCCCTACTCATCGAAAAGGAATAGGCATGGACAAGCCACAGGCAGCACTCTGCTGCTAAATAGCCTTCTGTCTAGTTCTAGTGTCTCACCTTCTATTTATAAGTGTCTTATGGAAGTGCTAAGGAAAAGCAATAGAAAAGAGAAAGAATGTAAATATTATGGTTCAGGGATATCAGCCCCAGTTCAAGTGCAAACCCTGCCTTACAGTGAAAGCTTTGAGGGGCTTCAAAGGAGACCTGGAGAGGCAGCCATATGTATCACTTACTACTTCTCTATCAGTTGCCTATTGCTGATGGCAGATAAGTTTAAATAAGGAAGAGCATCCTCCTAAGCAGCTCTGAGAGGAGAGAAACACTGGCATGGGAAAGAGCAGGTACAAGGTGATAAATACTTTTTCAAATGAGAGGATAACTTTTCTGCTAAGGCTGGAAGTGTCAGTGTCAAATCAACTTTTGCTCATGTTTTAGACCTCCTGATGCAATCGGCTATTTCAGTGCATGATAAAATACTCACTTAAAATCTTCCCCTCTCTCCCCCCCAGTTTTAAGGCTTCTTGCTTCTCATAAATGTAGTGATCTTATTGTGGTTTTATCTTTCAGGATTAAAGGACCACTGGCAGATATCTTGAGACTAAAATGCAGGTTAGACCTTGCTTTTTGTTTTGCTTTTTACAGAATCTGATATGAGTGGGAATATCTGTGAGTTGGAAAACATATCCATGAGACCACTGGAAACTGCATATTTTTACTTAAACTCAGTCCTGCTGTGTTTAGTGTCAGAGCTAAAAAGTGAACCTGGTATGAACAGAAAGTGAAGCAGAAAACTACAATTTGGCTTCCCCAAATCACCTAATGGCAAAATCAGCTGATATCTTGAATGTAAAAAGTGAATGCTTAAAATGTTCTAGGCTTAATCACAAGTTTTATCATTAAGGACTTTTAAAACTATACCATTTTTTCAATAGTATCTTATGTATCTACAGACTAGAAAGCAGCCTGCTTATATTCTAGTCAGTTAATTCTTTGCTAAAGCAGCATAAACATAAGTTCAAAGATTTTGTTACTCTTCTGCTTTCTTTCTCTCATCTGGCTTTGCATAAGCTCTCTGTGTTGATGATATTAAAGTGTTTTCTAATTTGTGATCAGTGCATAGTGGCAAGGAGAAAGAAGAGTTGGCATGAAAAGCTCCTAACAAGTAGGTATGTGTTTCTTTTTTATCTCTCAGCCAGGGCTTTGTCAGAGTGGAGGAGCTCAGATTGGTTACTACTCAGACAGGCTGTTGAAGTTCCAGTCTGGTTTTCTAATTTAGAAGTGCTACTGGATGACATACATGGTAGGAATAATTGTAAATTCTATGTGAAAAAAATAACATGGGAGTCCTTGAGACTGTAAGGAAAGGTTTAAAGTATCCTTTAAAAGCTAAAACAGCTTCAGAAATTATTATAGTCCCACTTTGAGTGTTTTGCTTATGTTTCAAGTGACTGTTTTTCTCACTGATGTGCTGTTTAAACTCACCTTATGATATTAATTTGCCATCTAGTTCAAATGAAGGAAATGAAAAAGACTGCAGGCTAATCAGTGATTTACCCTTGAAAAAGTACAGAGCTGGCACTGGACAGAGCCAGCAAGAACAGATGAATTCTTTATTTGAGCTTCAGAATTTTTGTTATTGTTGAGAGGTTTTGAGATGGAAGTTTGTAAGAAAACTGAGTCTGTGCTGCTTTCTGAGTGCTTTAGATACTGTCATTCCTTCCTCTAGTAATTCCTCCTTTTAGCATCTGCCACTTTTTCTTCTCCTCCCTGAAAACAATACAAAACCCCTAGTATTTAAAAGCTATAAATGTGAGAGGCTGACCAGGTCCTACCCTGTGATCATGTTGTGTCATCTGCTGGGTGTCTTCATCTGCTCTTATTCTTCTTTATGCTGCAGAGTACCCTCATGCACAGTTGTAACCAGAAGCTTTAGATGGAGAAGGATTATCCAGCTCCTCAAACAGAACAATGTTGTCCTTTTGTTCCCCATGAGGCATGAAATGAATACTTGATGGGCTTTGTGATGTTGGCTGCTGTGTTCATTCGCTTTAGTTCCCCTCCATCCTGATGGACTGTTAAAAGGATAGATACTTGATCTACAGCAAAAGAATGTTTAGTCTTTTCAAAGCCCTTCTCATCTCTGGGAAGCCTTCACAGGGAAAAAAGTTGAGGATGAGGGCAGATAATGGCAGGTTTGGTGAAAATATTGGTCCTATCATGTTTCTGGTTTGTCTTGTCTTTTCTTGTCTGGTCTTTTCCTTTCTGTTTTTCCACCTGTGAAGTTTGAATAGAGAGGAACATAGGAGACCTAAGAGGAGATCGGTAGCCAGGTCTACAGTGCCATACTACTTCACCGCAGCCTCTTAGGAGATTGTTCTCTTCCTTCACCCCTAAAACTAAAGGTGATTTTAGTTTATCTTGCTTCTCAGCTAACCTGTCACAAAGGCCACCTCAGTATTTGAAAATTACCAAGTTTAGTTAAAAAACATTGTCATGCAATGGATTACATTGGAAGAAGGCTGGAGATGGAGTGGGTGGACTCTGAGCAGTCTTAACTGATGGAAGGAGAAGATAGGTGGGCAAGTTAAAAAACTCCCCTGCCTGCTAAAATGCCATGTACCTAGGACTGGTCCTGTGTAAACTATCAGAGCTCCCAAGAACTGGCTTTTATACTAAACTTCAAGTGAGACCAAAGGATGGAAAAGTAGTCATCTGAGTTATTTTGAGGTTTTTATTATGTTCAGGCATTAATTTGGATGACAACAATGGTGTTTTTAGTGCAACAAGTAGAATTAAATAAGGAGTCTGGCAGAGGATCTGAGAAGCAAGAGGTGAAAATAAATAAAATGGAGCAGCGAAGAATGCAGAAAGAAACAGAAAGTGTTCAAAGGCATGTAAACGCGATACAGGCTGGAGCCAAATTCATATGCAAACATCTAAGGTACAAATCCTCTTCCCTCCTTTTTTCCCTTGCCCTGTCCATGTGCCTGTACAGCCCCTGCCTCCTCTTGTGTTTACTGTCATGACAGAATTTAAGCGAAGGAACAGAGGGGAAAAAGAGGCAGATGTGCCTATGTGGGAAGTTGCTTTGCCACTCAGTTGTGCATGGGAACCACATCTTTTTATGTAGTTTGTGGGAGAGGGATTTATTCTTTCAGCATTTTGAGAAAGACTTATGATTCCACCTGGATTTATGCACAATAGCTTTCCTGTCTGTACTCTTTATCTTTCTTTGAGAGCTCTCTCACTAAGTTATTTTCCTCCTGGGATGTATAAAGTATACTCTCACCTACGCTGGGATAAAAGACTCTTGAATACAAAGGCCTCTGCTGAAGGCCTTCTGCAAGTGTTGTCCATTCCCATCAAATTTCACCTGGAGCTCATCTGTAGGGCCTTACTCAGGTTGGATCATGTGGTGGGGCATTAGAAACTCGAAAGGGTAGGGCTGTATGCTGTGATACTCCTTATAGGAACTTCACGCTGAGGCTCGAAACCTGCAAGCCATTTAAGCTTGTTAATTGTAATGATTTTTAAGTCATCTCACTGCAGTCAGTGGTGCAGTGCCTGAGCTTAAAGTTGAAATCATGCTGAAGTGCTTTGCTGGCTTAAAGCCCAAGCTGGCTTTCAGTGTATTATAAGCAGCCTTTCCTGGGATGATGGTGAATTAGAATTGTGCTAAAGTATTTCTAGCAAGATGAAAAATCACCTCACATCTGAAAGTTTTATTGCTTTTTCCGCTTTCTATGAACTCAGAAATGAGGCCATTTCTATGAAAAATGGCACTTGAGAATATGAAATTTCCAGAAGTGGGAATCCCTTTTCTACCAGAAGTTGAATGCAGTCATTTTTGGAAAACACGATGTTATCTCTGGAAATGGTGGTCCTGTGTGAAGCTTTGGACCTAAAAAATTAACTAAATGCTTTGAACAACACCTGCTTCTAAACTATACTTACCTTAGTGCCCCCATCCTGTGCTGAGATCTGCCCAGAGCTGGTGTGATAGGGCTTCAGAGATGTCTGCATCCATTTGCTGCTGGGGGCCTATATATAAGGTGATCCATCCTCAGTGCCTGCTAACTGTTGTCTTCATTTCTCAGTACAGAACTGTTTAGTGGGTCCATCCAAAATCCTGCTGCTGAAGAAGAGATTGGTTTGTGTTTATGGAACTGAAAGTAAGTCATGGCCACCAGTTAAACAGTATGTGATAGTTTCTGCTCTTCTAAACGTATCTCTCCAGACACATTTGTCCTGCTATAGGCAGGGTACTCCTGCAGAGCTGTATTCTTCTGTAGTTTATAGTTGCATACTGAGTAATTTGAAAGCACGTAATTTATTTAGTGCCATTTCACTCCTTAGCTTGCTGAATCTCTGTGAGAAATATTCCAGGTCCCTTGACCTTGTTTTTTTCGGCTCTGTTTTGAACAGCATGTCTGAAACATGTGTTTCATGTGTTACATTTCCTCTGTGGATTCATCTTTGACATTCAATGTGTGAACTTTTCTTATAATTAGTTCTGATCAGTAGAGCTGGTTCATGTGCCACTGGAGATAGTTTAACTCAGTTTTCTTGTTGGCAATCCCAAAACACTTACAGGATGCAGTCCTGCAGCTGAGCGGGAAGGAGTGGAATTCTGTTCCTAACTGATCTTACCCTGAAGTCAGAAGATACTCTTGCACACTTTTGTCTGTCCATAGCCAGTCCACAAAGGCAGGGATTTAGCAAATGCATTCAACACACAAATTTCCACAGATCCTTGGGTTTATGCATTAAGTAGATAAATCTGCCTCTCAGCTGGGTGAGGTTTTATTTCATGATTTCATGAGCACTTGCTTTACAAACATCTGTCAATTTAAAGTGGACTTACTTTCAATACCTTTGCCAGTTGGATTTGGTTGTTTCAAGTGGCACCTGAAGAGTGAGCATCAGAGTGGTTAGTGCAGACTCATTGCAAATGGAAATATTCCCTTTTTCCCTTTATTTGCTTGGGGTTGGGGTAGGCTTTAGGGGGGGATGTGTTAATCAGTCATGGAAAAACACCCAAAGCAGCAAGAGAAAAAAATCCAGACTGCTCTGGAAATGGTATGAAGTTTCTTCTTTACCTTTGATTGTATATCTTGCTGCTCTTTCTTGCCAACAATTGCAGAAGTCTCGCCTGTTTCAGGAAGGGGGAAGGAGGGCACTGGGGAAATGATGATTGTTTTATTTCTAATCGTCTTAGTTGCATTAAATAACACACTGTACCATCCACGCTGGTACCTGATGACTTCTGTGGCTTTCAGTCCAAGGGCAGTGAACACAGGCTGCAGTTTGGGAATGCCTTTTGTCAGGCAACCTGTTCCACACGGGCTGGGAGGCTGCTCCCGCAGCCCTGGCCTGGCGCAACCGGCACACCCTCTGTGTACATTCTGCACATTCCACCAGTGACTTTGCTTATATAACCCTCCCCACGCTGCCTTCTTCTCCCCACATAGGTGAACTGCCGGCTGCCCTCACTTAAACAGCTCCACCACCCTCACCCACCATCCAGGCTTGCTTTACACAAGTCAATCTTCATTTCTGATTCCATTTCTCTTGTTCCTAATAGCTAAACACAAAGAGTTCCCAGCCTTGGGGTATTTTCTTTCAGGGCAGAGCTAAGGCAGTTGTCTAGCAGCTGCAGAAGCCAAAGTGACTTTGAATATTACTGTGCTTTCCTGAATTGAAATCTTAAAAGCTGTTCACACAGAACAACTGCAGAGCAGTCCCCCTCAGCAGTAAGGGTGATGGAAGGCTGCAAGCTGGAGCTCAGCATACGAGATGGCTGCTGCTGTTTTCATTGAAATGCCTTGTGTTGGGCAAAGCTCTGCACTATTCCCAGCCACCCCTTCTCTTTCCACATGGAAGGGAATGCTAACACCCAGCTTGTAAAAAAAAACAACAAAAAACCAATGTCCCAAACACCAAATGTCTGGTGTCCTCACACAAAGATATTCTTTAGGTACAAAGTGTGCCTACACACATCTCAAATAGTGTCATTAAAATAGATTCATCCAGGACATGAGTTCAGGTTTCAGCTCTTCTTGCAGGTGCTGGTGATTTTTTTTCTATTTGGATTGCTCTATCAATGCTGTCAATAATCCCTCAGGAATAATTGGTACTGAATGATTGTGATGATGCTGTTGTCAATGCAGGTAACATTAATAAATACAGAATCTGCTACTCACTGGCAGGCTGCGCAGGTAAAGGGAGTAGCAGTCTCAGGAGGCTGTGTTCCATAAAAAGCTTATTGCATTGGACTGCTTTAGGAGTTTAAATTTTAGTATTTCCAAAGATTTTTAAGTGTCACTTTTAACCATCCTCAGCTTCATCTGTAGAAATCTCTGGTGGAACACATCAGGCAGGTTTCCTTTCAAAGCTTCAGCACAATTCTGGCTCCCGCCGCAGTCAGTTGGAATTGTGGGCATGCAGGAACTTTAGGAATGAATTGTTAGTTGTTGCTATTAATTTATTTGGGAAACACTAACAGTATGACTCATTAACTCATGTCTTGAAAACGCTGTACTCTTTCTTCACAATAAGCACGCTACTGGAAAGCACAACCTTCCAGCACTGACTTGAAGTAGAATTTGAGCAACAGAGTTATGAATGGGGACTGACTTTGCTAATCTGCAGAGCTGGAAAGCTGATAATATACAACAGAGATAAAAGCACAGGATTCAAGATCATGTGCTTTGTATCCTTAATGAAACCACCAGAATATATCTGAATGACATAGGACATACATAAATATGATGTTACCAGCTTGACAGCATGTTTTCCTGAGGGGTTTTGCATTGGTCCTGGTCTGGGGTTTTAATTTGATGTCATCTATTTGATCATTATATCCTGTTTCTTTTAAAATTCTTGGCTAATTTACTTTCTCTTGCTGTAATTTCCATTTCCAAATTCTTTGATAAGTGTCAGCCAGTGCCTTTTCAGACATTTCCTCTGTATATAACCCAGAGAGCTGCTTAATCATAAGTCATATGTGCTGCAATATGGTTTTATTATTATTCATGTCTTTCTAACAGGCGAAGCCAAATCTTAATTTGAGAGCACAATAGCTGAGTCTTTGAAAAAAAGAGAATAGTAAGTCAGTCACTGTAGACCCAGCAATTTCCTTAGCAACCTTTCATAATAAAGGGCTCTGTGAAGGGCTTTTCACTCTGACTTTCTGTCACCTGTGTGTCTTTGGGGCTGCCCTTTTGCTCTTGTGACAGTCTTTGCTTAGGCAAGCTCTGTTCCCGAATGGAAGGGCTATGTTACAGAAGGCCAGACTGCAGAGGAAGTCTTCTTCCTGCCTTCTCTTGTGTCGTTTTCTCTTTGCCTTGTGTCTTTTCTGAAAGGGCAGACTTCCTTTGGGAGGGACCTGTACGTGACCGAGGGCCCGCAGCTTAGTGTCATCTCTGGAGGTGGCAGCATTGCCAGTACCTATCAGCACGGAGTGCTGTAAGCACCAGATTTCATATCTATCTCCTTAGTGAGGAGTATAAATAGAAATCAAAACCAGTTGTGCAAATGCGTTCTGTAGGGAAGCTGAAAAGAAATGCCTCCTGCCTGGATGTACCTAACTCCTCTGTCTAGATGCTTCCATTGATGCATTCTGTTTGCTGGTTGTAAATCTAAAGCACTGGGTCTGAGACATGTGTACTTATCATATTTAATGGAGTGGAATTGCCTGCAAGAATGGGGCCATTTTTAATACACCTTTCTGTGGCTCCTTGGGACATATGTGAACAATTTTAATGAAAAAAAGAAGTTGCTTCTTAGTGATTCTTAGATGTCTTGTGGTTGATCATCTGTCCTGGACAGATGGATTCGGTCACTGTAAGCCAAATAAATAAATTAGCACTATCTTTGAAATGTATAGCCACAATTGGCATCTGGAGTTACCATACTCCCTCCCCTCAGTTCAGATGCCTTCACCTATACTGCTGAACTGGCCTAACTTTATATTCTGTTTGGCCTTGAGTCAGAACAGAGGACCACCTGCATGAAAGAGATGTGAAATGTTATGCGTGTCTTTGTAATGGGATAAAGTACCAGAGTACCAAGTCTGCAAATATTTTACTGAGCAGGTCATATATTAAGTAAAGCACTGAAAGGTAAAATGATAAATGATGAGGTCATTGTTTCAGAACTGGTGTCCAGGTGCTGAAAAGCCAGAGGGCTGAGAGTGAGTAAAAAGTGACTTCCTCTGAGCTTCGTTGCCTTGGTGTGTTGCCTTCATTGTGCAGGGTGAAGCTGTGCTGTCTCCAGTATGCCTTTTTGTGTAGAAATCTGCCTGCAAAGCAAGAACATGGTAAAGGAAGGATAGAGACGTGTTCTTCACTCATTATTCACCTTTTCAAGTGGCTCATGGGCTGAAAAAATACATTCTATATAAGGCTAGAATTTTGCCTTATCTAATATAATTATTTATGAAATGCTTTAACTAATTCTGCCTGACAAGCGAGTCATGGAGGCTGTATGTATTCAGACATTTCCCCTCTCCTCCTTCACCCCTCAATTTTAACCCTTAAGCTGTGTATCAGCAAGTACCTCATCTCCAAACCAACCCAACAGTTCCAAACTCACTGGAAAGAAATTCAGGTGAAAACTTTCTGTCCTGCCCTGTCTTCTAGGATTAGTTTAGTACCAGATTACTTGACTGCAGAAGACTCTAGTAACTGCAGGAGGTGGGGTAAAGGTAGTGGATTAGATGTGGGCACTTCATGCAACTTGTCTGTCACTGTCATTATGAAGTGTTGGTAGTGTAGCTTAGAAGGAAACCATTTGATTTGAAATTACCTCTCATTTGTGACTGTTCCTTCAGTTCAGTGTGTGATCTAGATGCCCGGGTGTGAACGCATGCATTTAGACTGATGTGGGTAGCACAAAGGTATGGGGTGGAGGGCCTATCAGTCATTTTTCAAAGCACTCATGCTTTGTCAACTATGCAACAGGCTGCTTTATTCTCTTTCTTCTGCCTGGGGCAGTGGAACATCAGTCAGGTATTTCCAGAGTCAGTTTTCTGGTGGTCTAGAAAACTGACTGTGCTCACTAAAGGGTCAGTTCAAAGTCAGGGCTGATGCAAAGGGAGAAGTGAGATGGCACGGGCAGGAGGAGGGCAGGCTGGGGGAGAAGGCTGATCTTTCTGTGGCAGCAAGCTATGAGCAGGTAGAAAAGATAGACTTGTAAAGTGGCATAATTTAAAGAGAAGTTCAGGAGAAGAATTTGGGTTTGAATGATATGCATATGTAATTGCTGCCCTTAGGCTCCAGTATTAAAGAATAAATTGCACAGATCTTCAAGAACAGTAGGTTCCTTATTTCTCAGGGGCTTTGGTTCTGAGGGACAGAATTCATCTCCTGGTATTAGTTGTCAATGCCCTAATGGGATTCCCATTTCAGTAATGTCATTGCCTTCTTTCATAGGTGGAAAGCTCATTGCAGATTAAGAGACACGAGTAGTGGCCTATTGCCATTTTACTGGCAGTGTATTTTACCTGAAGCCACATGCTTGCTGCAGAAAAGGGCTTCTCATGGAAATAAATTCTTTGGTGCCCCTGGCTTAGACCCAGCACTGGCAAAGGGTGAGAGGGTTTTGTCCAGCCCGGCTGTGCAGTTGCTTTGATGCCGGGTGTTGAGCACAATCCTGAGCCGCCTTTCTCTTTTGGGAGAGGAGAAAGTAAGAAAATGCACACCTTGCCCAGATGTAGGTGGGAATTAGTCTTTGGGCAGGAGAATCACACAATTACCATCTGAGTTTTTTTCTCTTTCTGTGTATAACAACCCTTGGAAAGCACACAAGCACATGGCTCAGCTCCGAGTGAGGCAGCGTTGAAGCACAAAGTAGGCAAGAAATTGTTTGGAGACTTTTCAGAGCTTCTCATTATCTCATTTGTGCATTTAATGACTATTGTGCATGCATGCATCAAGAGCTTTTGAGGTTTGGATGCTACTGGCAGTAGTTGGAAGGCCAGAGAGGCCTTACCTGCAACACAGGTACACAGCAGCCGGGCACCTTGGTCCCCTGGAGAGGAGTCCTCGTAAACAGTGGGGACAAAGCTGGTCTGTGAGCAGTGTGGGGGCCCAATGGCATGTTTGCTACTTAATGCAAAGCAAGCCCCCCTGTTAAGTAAAGACAGACAGGCTTGCAGCCTGGGAGAGAGTCCTGATGGAAGTGAGACATTTCTAGAGAGGTGAGCTGTCTGTCAGAACAGCATCTTCAGCTCTCTTTGAGCAACGTGGGGGAAGGATATCTGAACATATCAGTGGTAGACGTTATGTGTTGATAGCCTGGGACGTTCTCTGTGGCTAGACCATCAGTCTGAACATGTGGAATAGATGATATGCTCATTTAACCTGGTGAGGCAGGAGTTTGAGAACAGCTCAGGTACATCAAGGGTAGAAACACTCCTGAAAAACAGGGAGCTTTCAAGATTTTAAGTCATGTATGAGACTTTGAAATGTACATTGTCTCTGAACAACTTAGCAGAAGCTCTCAGCTCTTAAAACTGTTCAAAGCAGAGAATGTGGTGGTCAAAGTGGCGGAGTCCTGTGTGCCTTGTGTAGGTCCTTGGCAGTGTAGCCTTCACTCTGGAGTCTGAGAGCTGAGACAAGCTGAGTAACTCAGGGTTAGCTCTGTTGGCACCATTTGCCTGAAAGATCATGAAATCAGAATAGGATTCTCATGGATATGTCATGAGCCCAGTCCTAGCTAAAAAGAGAGGTTGGATGATGAGGTTTAGAGGGGTTTATTTGTAATTTGCTTTTATCACGATAAAATATGCAAGTATGAAACTGAAGGCATCTTATAACTCCTGTCCAGGGCACTACTTCCTTCTTATTAATATGGCTAAAATAGTGAAGCAATGGATGCAGTCAGGTGAAGAAATGAAGCCACAATAATTGAGTAAAAGTTTTGATGAATTAAAAAAACAAATGAAAACCTTATGTAAAAAATATACACTGAGAAATCAATCCTTTCTTTCTGTCTTTCTTTTTCTGTCTTTCTGTCTTTCTTGGAATCCACCCTGAACCAGATGTTGGGAGTCTGTACTTTAGTGTTTTTGGATCACTGCCCAGACTTTTACCTATCTTTTCAGCTATTTACATGGGTTTTATTTCTCCAGCTGCGCTCTCACTGATACTGTACAGCCACAGAGCTGCTAAGTTGGGAGTCACTAACAGAGGGAGTTACTGCATTTTCATTGAGAGGAACAGTGATACAAAACATCAAATGGAAATAATTTTGTCTTTGCTCAACAAGCGAGAGGATCAGGCTTAATGAAGGGTATGAAGAAATCTGCTGTGGACAATGATAACACAGAAGGAGGGAAGGAAATGGCATAAGGAATTTTCTTTCCAACACCACCACAGAGAAGAAGCAGACAGCTGCTGCTGCTGTGTATGGGAAAAGGTGGAGGGGAATGTCTTTTGTTTAAAACGGACTCAATTCCCATTGTGTTCTTTGGCTTTAAGTGGTTTTTAATTTTGATGGTTTCTACCTTCACTACCTTTTAATTTCCATGAAAAATTATTTTCTTTATATGTTTATTAATTATTCTAAATTTATAATTGGATTTTTGATCCATGAAGATTCAGTATGGAAGAAATAGAAGATTGTTGGCATAAATACAGGTCATTTTTATGCTCTCGGCAGAGAGTAGTTCTGTCATCTTGTGTTACAGCATGTAGCGACAGCAAAATCATGAGTGTACACGCCAGCCCTCTGACAGACCACTAAATCTCGTTCATGGGTTTGCTCATACAGTTGCACTAAAACTTTTATTTCGTGTTGGCATAATGTTTTGCACGTTTCTAAATTATAACCTTCCAACTTGCAGTGGCCTCAGCTGTAAGGTTCAGACCGGAGAGAGGAGAAAGTTTCTCAACACAAGGCTGGTAAAGGCTCTCCTGAGTGGAGGAGTGTAATTTTTAAAGGTGTCATGTGGCAGCCTGCCTAAGAGACTGATGCTTCAAGTTTGGTCCTGACTCTGGATTTAAGCCAGTACCCTAGAGATTAAATATTTCATAGCCTGTTACCAATCCCTTGAGCAATCTCATGTCTCCAGGTGCTGGTCTTTTATACAGACTTCTTAGCAAAAGCAATTTCATTGGCAGGAAGAATCGGCTAGTTCAGTTCAACTGGAATTTTTTAATGAAGTCTCTCATACAGTCGGGATGAGGATCATCTAATGGAAGGAAAGGCAAATGAAGAAAGGCAGGGGAAAATGAGGATATTCTGGAAGGCTCTTTTACAGCACTCTGTCTACAAAGAGGTGGCAGAATGGTGTGCCTAAGAGTGTGTGTGATGAGTCTGCGTGTGTGTGAGAGCAGCCCTTTGTTACTGAGCTTGCTCTGTGACATGCAGCACTCTTCGTTTCATAAACAGCATCAGCTGTAAGCCTCACTATTTGCAAAAATCCAACCCAAACCATGATTTTTCAGGACGGATATGAAGTGGGTAACTGAGCTATTGCCACCCAGCACCACTGACAGTGGTGGCCCTGTTCTTCAAGTGGATTGTATCACACAGTCACCATGCTTGTCCCCAACTAGGGTGTACTATAAATATGCAAAAGTTGATACAAATCTGGGTATTTACAAATGTAAATGCAGTACTAGTGGCTTCCTTTAGGGCAGTGTTGCTGAAGGCAAGATAAAATAAGACATTTGAAAACCAACGACAATAAAGGTGTTACTAACTTTAGTGTCTAGAGCTAGAAGGAGATGACCAATAGGTCAAGAATATGTATTTTATAACCCAAACTGTCTCATCTGTGTTCCCAAGTCTCTTATCATCTTTAAAGCTAAATTTTGGCATCAAAATTCCTATTCTTCTACACTATCCTATATTAAGATAATGTCTGGTAGCACAGCATGAATATTTATATTAGTGCTTTTTAAGCGTATGAATTTTGATTCCTTTGATTCCCAAATAGATTATTGGGAATTTTAAAGTTTTTCTAAAAGACTTAAAAAGTGCACAGTTTTGTGTGTAACAGACACGTGCTGGTATGGGCTGAGTATTCAGGTTTACACATCTTAGGTATGAGGAGATAGGTTTGTGCAAATGTGTATGGCCATATCAGCCAAAAGTGACTGCTCAAAGAGCACTCTTTAGACATATAATTTACGCAATTTGCTAATGCTGTGTTGCATTTTAAGGGCCTCTTGAGGCCATCAGGTTTACCACTTGGGTAGATGCTATGTTGCTAACATGGCTCCTGTTAAATTTTGAAGGCTCTGGTTCTCTACTTACGTTTTATATTGTGATTCAATCCTTATTTCTACAACTCACATTTCACTGTTTTCTTCTTTTCAATTTTTTTCCCATCCCAGCAGCCATCTGGCACTTTCTTCTGTCAGCCAAGTTTCTGCTCTTTACCTGGAGCCTTTCAAACAGTGACTCTAGAAGAGAGTGGATTAACAGTTGTCACTGGAAAATGAGTTTACTTCCAGCTGGAAAAGCTGTGAAATATAACTATTCATTGATACATTATGCATTTCTTCTTGGACACTCTTCATTCTATTTGAAGACAAATACCTGGGAATAGTTTTCCTTCGAGTTAAAAATCTGTGAGAAGACCCTTAGTCTCTTTAAAGTGAGTTGGCTGATTTTATTTGCTCGTATTACACATGGGGGCTGAACATAGCAAATGTGTTCTTTAGCAGACAGCTATTTGGGATTAGCCAAAAATGAGGCTTGAGACCTTAATCTGGGTCAGATTTAGTCAAAATGAAAGAGATTTGTGGGCATCCTCCTATGCTTACTTTTCTTTTTCATAGTAAACTCTGAAGGTTGTATTTGCCCTGCGTTATCTGTGTCCCTTATATAATAAAAGGAGACACGCATAAATCACTTGAAGCAACCTATTCTCTTCTCTGTCCATGGTTTATTATAAATATCCAAAGAATAAAATTTGCTTGTGTACTTTTAATTATTTCAAGAACTGAAATGTCTCAGTTAGTAGTAAAAGTGTCATTACTGTAAGGTTGCATGAGTTTCATCTGTAAATCTTATTCACCTTGACTAGATCTCATACTTTAATTCACTAGGGTATAAAATACCATTTACATTAGTTCTTAGTTCACTTAATCATAATTAAATGACTTCAGAGGCCAATAATTCCTCGAGACTCTTTCTTTGATGTGACACCAATAACAAACTGTGTTTGTAATGTGAAGGTGTTCTACTTCACTTTTACATTTGCCCTAGCCTTATACAGCATATAATGTTCTCTTTAGGTATAGACATATGCTCTTGTTACATGCACCATATGGGTCACAGATGTGGCTGACACAGCTACATGACATCTTTTTTAATTTCATTGCACTCTACCAAGGCTGCACCTTTTCCTGATGGGTTGAAGGGATTTCTGCTCAGGATTTTAATCTTTTTTCACCTGAATGATGAGTAAGGGGCAGGGATCCCTCTTTTTCATCTATCAGGTTATATTGTGTTAATAAAAACTCTTATGAAAGTAATATTTTGCTGCTGCTGAATTCATTGTCACCTTAAGCATGTCTTCACTGCAGTGTGGTAGTGTTCCTTTTATTTCTGTGTATACCTAATACTTGGGCTTTGCTTTGCTTTTTTAATTCTGATCACAGTCAAAGGGTTCTTTTTTTGGAAGCATAAATGCCATCTTTGTATATTCTCTGTGAACTTAAAGAGTTTGAATTCCAGTTTTAAGTTTTGCGACTACGTTTTTATTTCAATGCTACTGAAGAAATACTTTTATGTTAAGGGACGTAGAATCATAGACTAGTTAGGGTTGGTAAGGGCCTTAAGATCATCCAGTTCCAGCCCCCTGCCATGGGCAGGGACACCTCACACTAAACCATGTCACCCAAGGC
>JANHGB010052107.1:0-22549 GCA_026283785.1 Coracopsis vasa | reverse complement strand
GAGGAAAGGGGGTTCCCACTCTGGGTAGGAAGCCCGAAGCCATGGAAAGAGCCCGGGGGTCCCAATGGTGGCGATGACCGAGGCGGGACGAAGGGCTCCCCGGGGCCGGGCCGCGGGCGGCGCCGCTGTGGTAAACACCGTGCGGCGGGAAGATGGCGGGCGGGCCGGAGCAGGTGACGGGCCGGGGACAGCTCCCGCGTTCTGTATGTGTATAGGCTTAAAAAGATGTCCGTTCGCACGCGGAAGTGGTGCCGGCCGGTGCTGCTGAGGGGCTGCGGAGTGGATCTGGTGGCCGTAAGCGACGCTGCAGGGAGTCCGAAGCAGGGCAGGCTCAACGCGGCCTAACGGGAGGAGTGGGGTCCCCGCACCTCTCAGCACTGCAGCGGGGTGTCTTCGGGCCTTCCTACCAGAGAATACTGTGGGTTCATTTCCTACCTGATGGTTTGGCATTGTCAGAATATGACAAGAGTGCTGTTTCTGCCTTTCTTGTACATGGAAAAGAGTTAAACATTAAAGCAGCTTCATGTTTGATGTCCTGATTACAACTTCTGCTTGAGCAAAGTCATTTTAGAGGTGTGTGTATGTAGCCTTATAGCATAATAAATATACTAAGTCTTTTAAAGTGTACTTTTGTTGGTGAAGACCTAAACAGCCTTTATAGATGTAGTTGATGCAATAAAATTTTATCACATGGACTAACAATAAAGGTCTATGAAGAAAAGCATAACCTGGTTAAGGCAGTCCTACTAAATCACCCATTTTCTACTGCGTTTCCCACCCAGTGTAGTATGTTGTGTTTGCAGTTGCACCAGCACAACCGCTTGTTGCACCAGCTCAGGGAACTCATTCAGCTGCAATATAAGCCCATAGAAAAACTGGGAGTTTTTTTCTTCTTGGCTGATTTAATTAAGCTGGTTTTGCTACTGAAACAAACCTACATAGAAACTTGGTCTTCCTGTGGTGGTGTAAGATGCTACTGTTTTAGATGACAGCCAAAGATTACCACCTCTACACCAGAATTAGAAGAATGGCATGTTACCACCTTCAGCCCAATTTAATGCCCATCAGCTCATCATCTCCCAAATGGAAACAAGTTATGAGCTACGGCACAGGACCCCGAACTATAGCTGCTGGTGCATGGACACGTTTCCTTCTGCATCTGCTGCAGAAGCAGTGTTCTCTGACGGCAGTGCAGGTTGGAAATTTGAAAGGGTTAGCATTCTCACAACTGCAGACTTCAGCCTTTTATAAAAGGGATATGTTTTTTTAGCAGCAGATGTTCATGGAGCACAGCAGACATAAGGACATGTCAAGGAACTGGAAAAGATCATCAGTACTTCTGTGCTGAGGTTTATGGAAGCCTGAGCAGCCCACACAAAGACAGTGGTCAGAGCTGTCTCTTCTCCGTGTCCTTTGCACCAGCCTCCATAAGTAAGCTGATCAGTCAGCCCTAAAAAGCCACAAAGGTGCCTGATTTTTTTGCTTTAATCCCTTTCTTACTTCTTCTTTTCGTTCTCCAAGCCTTCTCTTTCTCCACTACCAAAAGCAGCATTAGAGGGAAATAAAGAAACAAGATAGATGGATAGATAGGGCACAGAGATCAGCAAGGATAGCTGTGACTTGGATTGTCATATAATATCTTTTCATGCCACCTTGCTTAATTTCCATCTGCTTCAGGAAGGTCGCTGAATTTGCTCAGCAGTTGCTCTGGCAAACCTGCTTCCAGTGCCAGATGGCATGTAACTTTAGAAAAGTGATACCTGGGACTAAGCAACCAAGTGAATGTGATATGGTTTTCTTCAGTCTGCTCATTTATTCAGACAACACAGTTACAGAGGAGAGAAGGAAAGGTCATGATTTTTTGCATTTGAATCTGATGTCATTATTGCCTCACTGTGAAAAAGACCCAGTTATCAGTCTGGCCTGGTTCATAATCCATCACTGCATTGTAATAAACTGTTGTAGCCTAGCAAGTATAACAGTGACCTTTCATTTAGGTTAACTGATAAGAAGGATATACAATCTCAGAAGAAGAAAAAGCCCCCCACACCAGGCATGTGTCGCAAGCCAAAACAATGGCATGTATGAAAGAAAGACATTAGAAATAGCTGGGTGGAGAACTTTGCCTGGCATTGTTTGCATATGCATGTGTACCTGTGAGAGCTGTCAGACAGTCCTGAGCACAAACCCAACAGCACCAGTTTTATCTCCCGCAGCCCTGCAAACATCGCATGAAGCTGTCTCATCTCTGTGCTACGAACATAGAAACCTGAACTTTCCGCAGCAAAAGCAGTGCTTTAACCAAGACTTTTGATTTGAAACTCAAACTGTCTGGGTTAACCCCAGACATCTGACCAATCTAGCATGTGTGCATGAGTGTGTATTTGTGTAGCTGTAGGAGAGAGGCGGAAAATAGACGTAGGGTGAATTACTCACCCTATAGATAGAACAGGAAGTTGCAACCTGAATCTGTAGAAGAAAATTGTGGTTGTGTTTTAACAATCCATACAAGTATGGTATGGAGCTTATTTGCTATTAATCTCATTATGCCTTGCTGTGCACTGCCCCAGGTGCTCCAGGGAAGGAACACAGACAGTTTTTTTCTGTACAAAGGTGGCTTCTCATGTTCCCACAAGGTAAGCATGTGTGAACTGGCAAATGTGTTTCTTAGCATGCATACCATGGTTATGCCCAGTCAATGGGCGGGAGTACCAAATATCCTAGTTTACTGAGCTTCAGAAGTTTCCCTGAAGATTGAGATGGAACATGGGCTCACCCCGAAGCTGTTTGGCTACAAGGTCTTTGTGGCTTGGAGCCATGTTCAAAACCCAGTGCACATTCACCCAAAACTGTTTCAGAAAGAAATCAACTGGGTGTGAGGGAAGGCTGAAAGAACCCTGCACCTCTGAGTAATGGCATCATCTCCTATTGTTTGATTCTTCCTTTGTCCAGCTAAACTAGACTTTGTGCATTCCTTTTAATATGGCTACATTACAATGATAGCTCACTTTGTCACCAATTTCTCCCCTTTCCAATAATCTACAAACTCTTAGAGTTTAACTACTTATTTTGAGCAACGTGTTAATTATGGTGGTGTGTAATTACTAACATATTACTGTAATTATAATTAAATTATGATCAATATATCCCATATATGGAACCTCAATTAATTTCATCTATACCAAGAGTCTGAAAAGTTTGTGTAATCAAGATCATTTAGGATTAAAAATAGATGCTAGCATTCATAGATTTTAAAATAACACTCCTGAAATATATTTTATGTGGTTGGAAGTTGTCCTTAAAATGTGGTGTTTCAGTGGAAAATGCTGTTTCTGTAAAACTTAAATTTTCCACAGGAAACAATTTTTGCCAGTGTTTTTCTGCTTCTTAACAAAAACAATGCTCTGTTATAGTTACTGATGCAGAAATGTCTTTACCATTGAAGGCAGTACAACTTGGGATAGGGACCTAGCACATGAAAGAACTGGAGCGGGGAGCATAAATGCCAGGAAGCTGTTGAACAGCTCAAGGGTACACATAAAACCAAGTCCAAATGAAACATTTGTCTTTGATCTGACAAACTGAAATGCAATGTGTCTTTCCACAAATGTCAAAATGTTTCATGCTGGCTGAAAATAGTTAAATGAAACATTTAGGAATATCAGCATCAAGTACTTTGTGTATACACGGACCCTCAAAACGTTTTAGTATTTAGCCACTTTTGTTTCTGAAGAGGATAAAAATAATGTATCATGTGGCTGATCCTCAGTTACATTTTGACCACTTACATTGTAAGTAGCAAAGTAGCAAAATGCAATCCTCATGGATTCTCAAAATACTAATTTTGAACATAAAGGGCATTATGGACAATAAATCTGAGGAAGATACATAGTATCCTTTGTATACAACAAATAACTTGATTTTCTGATTTAAACCTGAAACTAATCTCATTTTAAATGAGTCACGAAGACCTGATCAGTGTCTGCATAATATGTTCCATTCATATTAACTAAGTGCCATGTGACTGCTGGATTTCTTGACATTTGCCTCTATTAGTCTCAGGCGATGACAGGCTCCTCTTCTATAATTACCAGTGAAAATGCCACTACTACGATTTAATTTTACCTGGCTTCTTTAATCTTTATTTATTTACTTGCCATCTTCTGGGATTCATTGCTCAATATTGCTAAAACACTTAAATGTGACATTTCCTATACGGCTAATAAATATTTCCGATCATAATTACCGAGTTTCATAATCAGTGCATAATTTGGATTCCTTTCAAACTGTAACATACACACAACCATTTCCATACATAGAAGAAATTTTGCTCTTGCTGCTGTAGTTATTGTACCAGCATTTAGGTTTAGGGTGGTTTTTAGGTACTGCTAACAGGCAACTGAAACAAAAATAAGTGTATGCATTAATGTAATCCTCTACCACAAGCAGTTCTAACCAGAAAACAGCTGTGAAACACTGTCCAGATTTAATTTTTCTCTGTTTAACTTTTAAAACAATTCCTTGAATTAAAAGTACACACTGTTGATTGAAGTGTTTTGTTTGGGTTTTGTGAATGTAAAATGAGGGGTTCAAAATACAATGAATATATCAGCAAGATTTTAATGGTATTAAAATAAATAGCATATGGGCCCCAAATAAATTGCTGCGTGTCCTTTCAGTAGCTACTTTTTGATAGTTTCATTGTAAATCACTGAGGGGCCTGATGGTTGTTATTTATACCTGTCATTCTTCACGCAGGAACGCTGGTTTCAGCTGGATACTTACTTTGCAGTGTTGGACATAGATAGGAAAATTAGGAGCCATTTTCCATTTGTATCTTTTGACCTTATTAAAATTGGACGTTAAGATTTCTGAAGCAGGGAAATTTCTATCTTGTGACCTTACATTTGACATGACATTATACAGGTCTGGTTTGCTGCCAGCCAGCAGCCAGCTGCAGCACTACGGTGGGCTGCTTCAGGGGAACCTCATTTGCCTCCTTGTGACAAAGCTTTCATCGTGGGTATTCCCCAGGCACGGCTGCAGCACATGTGAAATGGAAATACCAGCAGCAGAAGGTAAGCCTGTGCATAGAGCATGTGAAGTATTTGCCCTCTCAAATCTTTGCCTGCAAGAATCAGAAAAGCATCATTAAAAGACTTCAGCATGTTTAAAAGACACAAGGGAAGAACCTGGATTTTCTAATGGGAGGCACTCATTCCAAATTTGATTTTGAAACCAGGTAATTGAACTAACAGTAAGTTTGCAATACCCTTAAAAATAAAGCAAAACAAAAACCTTGAGTACTAAAATCTTGCCTCAATGAGTGCAAAAGATGTGTAAAATCTAAACAAGGTTCACATCGTTTATCATATTTAGCTTTTTTGTATCAGCCTCAAGAACAAAAGAATCTATTTGTTACCAGTTCTGTTTCAAGGTTCTGATCCATTAGTGAAGCAGTATTTGTATTATCCTTAAAGAAATATCAGGCTAATGCTTGTCTCTATTTTTATCTTAATCAATACAAATTAAAATATTTCCACTCCTCTAAAATGCATCTTTACTGAAAATAAAACTAAAAATTATTTAGACAAAATCTGAGGCAAAATGATCAAACACAGCTCTTTCACCTGGCATTAGCATTCTCTGGATGTACACATCATTCCATTTTACTTTGAAAATCCTATTAAAATAATAATAATTACAAGGACTGAGACTGCTGCTACTAAAGCATTAGATATGACGGTGAAACTGAGCTCTCTGAGTTCCCCCTGCAAAATGCCTGCTGTTACGACCATCAGTAGTCACAGTGGCCAGTTCAGATGCTCAACTATTTTGTAGATTTAAACCAATATATTTTTAATAGTCTCTTAAGGGAAATAGGGAGCTTTATAGTTGGGAAACAAAACCAGATGGAAAATTAAAACAAGAAAGAAGACTAAAAACATCCCCTCCCCCTCAAGCCCATGAAGATCGTGCTATAGGGAGCCACTCTGTATGTGACCAGGTCTATTTTTATATTAACTTCAAACAAATAGAGTTACAGTTCTGACTTTAGTCTCTAATGTGAGTTTTCTCCTGCATTTCAGCGAGAGGTTTGCTGTTATATCTATGCACATTTAGCGAAGTGACATAAGCCCAACTTATAGTGTTCAACAATATTCATATTGCGTTATCAGTGAGCACAACAATAGTTCTATTGTGTAGGGCAGCTCTTCTCGGAGGTGGAAGCTGCACACAGGCTTCCAGAGTGGTCCAGAAATATGATGGTGACACCAGACTGGCTCGTGTAAACAGGAAATCAAACCAGGATGTAAACTGGACTGCTTCCATATTCAGTAATACTCAGCTAAAAATAAGCAGGTTGAATAGAGGTAGGAAAACCAGTTCTCTGTAACTTCATTTTTAAACTTGAATTATTCAAGACCCAATGGAAAATTTCAAATAAAGTTAGTTTTAGTGTTATCCATATGTCTGTAATGAGATTGCAGCTATATCCAGAGGGCCTACTAGTGTGAGAAGAGCATGGGAAGTCTTTCTTTCCAGAGAATAATAAGGACGTGGAGATGAAGGTTGAAAAGGGATACAACTGCTCTATAAATGTATCATGAGATTAACAAAGAATCAAGGGGAAAGAAGTTCTACTTAAGCTAAAAGACAACATTTTCATAAGAATAAATCAATACAGACTGTGAAATCTAGAAACGATTAGGCATCTTACTCTGAGAAGAATAAGGAGGTCCAAAGCAGCCTTTACAGAGTGAGGAGGGGAAGCTGGGGTTTTGTTGTAAGAGAATTATCAAATGCTATTGCCTTCACGACCATTGTGTGGAGTTCACCTGGGAGATCCCCTGCAGTCCTCGGTTCCTTATGAATCCTCTGAGTGTTGACCACGTCTATCTCAGGAGGAAGTCTTTCAGAAAAGGAGGAATTCTTCAGAATTATTTATGTGACATGAGGAATACACATTACACACAAACCATTACTGAAGTTTCCCTTCTGCAAAAATCGATCTGAAGTATTGCTCTAAATATTGTGATTTGATGAATATCATGTTCTTACTGACAGTGTTGAAAATATGTGGCAATTCATTTGGCCTTTGTTACTTCACCGTCTCTGTCAGCTATGCCAGATTCCATACAGAAAGAAAAAAGGTGTAATAGCATCACATATAGCTGAAATCTGTGGGACTGAAATTAGGCACGACTGTCCCCCAACTTTAGGAATAGATGAACATACGATAAGAACTGGAAAGGAGTAGTGGAAGTCACCAACTCCAAGCTCCTGCCCCCACTTGTAAATCTGGATATAATCCAATTAATAACACTGTCAAGCTTCATCTCAAAGTAAACCACATTATCTGCCTCCACTGGCCACATGAGAAGACAGTTCCAAAACCTCGTTGCTGTAACTCTGGAAGGTTTTTCTTATTTCCAACCTTAGTTTTTTAAGGATATTCTTTTCCTGTGCAAATATCTTCATTGCAGTCATCTTTGTCTTACTGTACTAGAGAAGCTGCATTTTTGCTCTCCTTTTATGCCATAAACTTCTAATAATTTCTAACAGGTCTTCTCCACAGCTGGAGAATCAAATTAATTATTTAAACTGAATCAATCTTTCTTGGGTAAGGAAGGTTAGATATGTGCCAAGTTCCAGATTACTGAAAAACTTCCCTAACCAGTGGGTCTACTTACCAGTGATGAAGGGTAAAAGGCAGCAGTGATGAAGGGAAAAGAAGCAGTCACAGGAAGAAGTTTTGGTTAGAACTTACCTGCTCAGTGGTAAGCAAGAGCAGACCAGCATGTCACTTACAGGATCTATGCTTGCTGCCCAAGGACAGCAGCAAAGGAATGGCCAAAGGTGCCTTAATGGGTAGCTGTCATTATTCCCACCATAAACCATGAGTTGCACTAGGAATACAATGCAGTTATCAATAAAACATAGACATTCATAGCACACTCCATTAATATCTCATGAAGGCAGTGGCATTGCCATGGACTTTGTGACATTGACACAAAATCTAGAAACCAAGTAACTCAACTGGTCCAGCATTCAAGGAGGGTTCTTTCCTACTTCAGAAAACAGTTTGTATGATTCAGTCTTGGCACCTCAGGCCCACTAGAAGTGCAGGATAAGCAAATAGATAAGGTCCCTGGTATTTTCTACCCCTCAGTGTTGAAGTTCCTTGAAAACCTGGAGGCTGTGGAAGTAGAAAAGCCCAGACAGACTTGGCCACAGGCAGAACATCTTGGTTCAGGAACCACGTTTCTGACCAAGAGACTCACAAAGGACATCTTAGATGGCAGGGGCAGAATTTAGGTGGCTGCCATGAGAAAGAGGAATCACAACACAGTGGAGGCGGTGCATTCATGTGCCAGCTCTCAAGGGGCAGGATTTTTACACCGTCTAGAAGATGTAAATGCAGACTCTCAGACAAAGGCCTGAAGAGGAACTGCCCTCCAGTGCAATTGAGTTCACTCTAACTTCCACCTTATTCCCAGTCCTCATGTTCTCAAGGACTGCCTTTCTTCCTTCTAGACATATGTTAGCCTTCTGCCACAAAAAGTTTCATTAGTATATTCTTATTTTTGACTATTGATGAAGGTGATGAACAGAACCATTGAATGATACTGTGACCACGACTGAATTCTGAGAAATTCCACCTGCAAGTAGCAATCCAGAAGTTCATCTTGCAAGGACAGCCCATTCTTTGCTTTAGACAGTTTCATATTTACCTTACAATTCCTGAACTAATCCCCATGTCCTTACTGTGACTAGTCATTGATAAGCATTGCCTGTTTATCGAGGGTATATTTAGCTCATTTTCTTTGGTTTTGTTTTGTAAATAAATGAATATCAGCATTGAAACTAGATGATAACATATGTGATCATTTAAAAAAATGTTGGCATACAGATTTGGCTTCTCTAACTGGACCATTATGATAGAATATTCTCTTTAAAAAGCTGGGCTTTGCTGGCATCTATATTGACACTTGTTGAATCAAATTTGATGGAACAAAAGAATCCAGAGGATCAAAATATTAGCACGCAGCATTCATTTGTTCCATCTTCATAGTACAGACTTTGGGCTTCTTAGTTTTATAACAAACTAAAGTGGATGGTAAAATCTATACATTTCTGAACTAAAAAGAGGAAGAAAAAAATGATTCGGTGGTGATAAAAGGAAATCTGCTGAAAGGGTGAGGGTAGAATACAATGTAGCTGTTATATTTCAATACAATACCTGTCAATACAATGTAGCTGCTACATAGCTGTTTCAATTTGTTAGATTTCAGCATCACTCATCAAAGAAAATTAACATGATGCTCTTTTAAAATTATCTCTTTTCCTCATTTTATTTAGCTCTTACATACAAAAATGCAGTAACTGCTCAAATAAATTGGTCATAAAACCTTTTTGCGCATGTATTTGGGTATCATTTTTGAGCATGCATGCTTGAAGGTGCTAAGACTTAGGCATTAACATAACTTTGTTGCAGTATTGATTGCATATGTGTTTTCTGGTTAATTATTTAATTTTAAACAGCTCACTGTTTTTTCCTTACTGGTTGTTGTACCAATTTATATTTTCCACGAGTAGGGAACACCTCAATTTCCATTCATCACAAAGAAACTCTACTTGATCAGAGCCAGGAATCATTTTACTTGGTTGTATTTTCTAAGTTCTCTGTACATGGAGTAAATGACATAACTGCTACACTGCCAGGGACTTTGTGTTTACAAATTGAGAATGGCCTTCCCTCCTCTATTGGTATAATTTCACACACTAAATAAGATATAAATCATTAGGTATTATAGCATATACTAAGCATTTTCAAAGCACTGTGTGTCAATGAATGCAACTGAGTGGAAATTATTAATGTCAAGAAAGAGAAAGACAACATAAGCATGTAGGCAGAGCAGCAAAGATAAAGTTGTGCCTTTCATTACAGACAGCATGAAGCCAAATTGAAAGTTTACATGATGGAGAACACACTTGTGTTCTTCAATTTATGATAGCAATAATCACAGGCAGCATATAAAACCAATAAGAGCAAATCTATTCCATTAATGCTTTTTGAAATTACAGCACATACCCTGTGAATAGACACTGCCTGGACTGTTGAAATTGTTTACAATGATGATGGTGTCAGTGTGTTGGAAGGATATACCTGCTGAAGAAGTGGCCAGAATAGGACACATAACTGACAAACATTTAATAGATCAAATCTGCTATATATGCATTCAGGCTGCCTTATTGGAAGTACCTGCAGAATCTGTTAGAAACTCTTTAGATTACATTATTTTCCCCTCAAACAACAGATAACCCAAGAACATGTAACATAATGAGCCACTTTTTCCTATAATCTGTGTGTCGAAGTCAATGAGTAGGTAATATCACAGCTGAATGCTTTGAATACTAAATATAAAACTAGAGAAAACCAAACTACTCTCAGGTCCACACACAACTACTAGAGCAGAATGCTCATGAAGTTAGCTGTGCTCATGGTTTAAATCTGCTTTTAATTTTTAGCCTTTACTTCCATTATACAAACCCAATGAAGTCAACAG
Source organism: Coracopsis vasa (assembly GCA_026283785.1). NCBI lineage: Eukaryota > Metazoa > Chordata > Aves > Psittaciformes > Psittacidae > Coracopsis > Coracopsis vasa. Next base: position 11,978 of record JANHGB010052107.1, on the reverse strand, counting down.
TCATAATACTGTAAAACTAGTAGAACCAAGTAAAGAGTCTTTTAATATGCTCAGCAAAATCTGCCATTCCTGAAAAGCCTGATCTATGGTTAAGTTCAAATCTAGATGCTGTCTGAGTGGGGTTTTTTTTAGCCTGGTTTCATTCTAAGTGAAACATGAATGGTTTTCTTCTATATTGCTTGCAGAAATAGAGATCCACATAGGAGAGCAAACACCCAGCAGGATTTGTATTAAGAGGCTTCCCAAACACAGTGATCCCAGCAGCACTGCTCAACCCATGCCATAGCATGGACACAGCATCCTGGAGCTGTCTCCTGCGTGTACCTCAAAGGTGCAGGGCTCCAGATACTGAATTGTGTATCCATTTAATACATCTCCCATAAAAGACAGCTCAGAGAAGCCATTGCTAACCTTAGCACTTATTATTCTGACACCAGTTTTTAAGCAAGACTTTAGGGCAGATCTTCAATACTCTGAACTAATAACCTGTACTGGTTAAACCAAAAGAAACGATAATAAACAACAGAATTAGTACACATCAAGATAAGTAGGGTACAAAGAAGAAGAGTTAACATGGCTTTTTTAAGGGGAAGTCGTGCTTCACTGATCTACCAAATTCCTCTGACAGAGTCAATAAAACATGCTGGCAACAGAGATCTGTCTGATGCCATCTGCCTGGATTTCCAGAAGGCACTCAAGTTGCTTCCCCCGAGGCTCTTAAGAAAGCTAATCAGACGTGAAGAAACGTTCACAAGATAGGAAGAAGGGAGAGGAAGTAATAGTTGCCCTTCACAGTAGAAAAAGATCACACGTGGATTCCCACATGGCTCTGTGCTCAACACAGATTACAGGTGATCAGAAAACAGTGTTGAAAAGGGATGAAAATGTTTGATGATGACACTGAATTAGTCAGTGATGTAGACTACAGCTCATTGCAGGCTCACATTAAGAACCTTATACCATGTAGTGAATAGGCAACAAAAATTCACTGTAGAGGAATGTAAAATGAAGGCAAACAATGCTAGAAATCACTACAAAAGAAATCAAGAACAGAAAATATCCTTTTGCTGTTGTATAAATACATGACACATTCACATCTTCAGTAGTGTTTGTAGTTATATATCCATCTGAAGACAGACACAGAAGTACTGTAAAAGATACAGATAAGTGCAGCAAGTATGATTAAAGATATGGATTGGTTACAGGAGTAAGGACAAAAAAAACATGGGAGAAAAGGACACCAATGGCTATTCAATACAAGCCCCCTGCATCCAGTTTAGGAAGCCCTAGAATAACTGATCACTAGATACTAAGAAAATATTTTGGGAAGGGTCTCTAAACGGTACTTATAATCTTTACAGGACACTCACTTGGTGGTCACTATTGGAGCCAAGGTACAGAGCTAGCTGAAACTCTGATCTTACCTGTTTTAGTCTTATTCAGGTTTGGACTGAGGTTATGCACTGTCAGTGTCGAGTCAGTGTGCACAATAAAAGTGTCCTCTGTTGGATCTGCAGAATGAGCTTGGAATTTCTGAGCAGTGCCATCATACCGTGCACACAAGGCTGCACTTTTTGGGCAAACATCAAACCTGCTGTACACATGGAGCCACAATCTCCAATATGTTGTAATTGTGCGGGGTTTACAAAACTATGTCAAGCCTCTACTCACAGCTGTGCATGCTCATGGTGATTGCAAAACTGTCAGATTCACCAGGAAAGAGGCTGCTGCATACCTTGAAATCTTAGACAAATACAGAATTCCTCTGTATCATGCCAGATGATTTCTAAGTGAAAGAGAAGATTTATTCATGAGAAAACAGGATTGTAGTCCTATTTGAACATCTTCGTTTATCTGGACTGAACGTGGCTTCCCTGACTTTGAAAGATAGGTTTTATATCATTTGGTGGTTCTTGTTTTCATTGTCTGCAAATGAGCAGCCTCTTGTCTCTGCTTGGTGGCAGGATCTAAAGGCTTGTTAGTTACTTTCCTTTACCCTCACCATTTTTGTCATCACAAGTTGCACTCATAATGAGAGGTGGTTGGTAACACCTCAAATGTCTGCATTTTTTCCAAACTGACGATCTTCCTGGTCCATATTACAGACGTGAATGAGGCTCTTGAACGCAGAGGTGTGGCTTTGCAGTGAAGTAAACCAAGATAGGGTCTTAATCATCTTCATTTGCCTTAGTGTTTGCTTTGCTGTTTCAACATAGCTTTCAAAGTCCATTGACCTCTGAATAATACAGGCTGCAAGCATGCCTATAAAGCCTCCATACCTTTCAAATATTTCAAATTCCTGAGATATTCAATGTGTCCTGTTATCTGAAACAACTTTATCATAGATGTTGGCTAATGCTGGCCTGTTGTGACTCATTTCCTTGCTGACTAATGGATTACTTAGCTGAATTTCTTTAAAAAACCTAATGTAATAGTCAACTCTGAGCAGGTCCTGGTCACCTCTGTTCAAACAATTCCATTGCCAAATGCTCCCAGGCTCTGCTGCCTGCCTCACAAATGAGCACAGGTTTATTGAGCGTTCATCCTTAATATTCTCTGTACAATGAAAAAATATATTTTTCTGATTCTTGCATGTTCTTTGGTCAGTACAATACTGCTGGAAAGAGACAAAAGTTCTGAGGGATCTTCCCCAAATCTATGCATTTTCCTCAGAACTGTTTCTTTTTCGTCTAAGACTAATTCACTTCCTACAGTCAATTCTCTGTTTTCATTTGAGATGTCCCTAAGAATTGATGAAGTTTTCTATGAGCCATCCAGAAGTCGTTTTGCTTCTTTAAAAGCACAGCACTGCTCCTCTCTCTGTCTGATAGATGATTTGTAGATTACAGTAAGTGTATTGCATTCTTGTTTCTCCTTGGCCTTACATCTTTTACAACTTTTCATACTCTGAAATGAAGTAAGTGAGACCTGTTTGCCAAAATGTAAGGTCAGCCTCCAGGCTTATGTTAAATTACAAGGTTTATTCTTCCATCTTTTAAGTTTTCTCACTGAAAAGTTGGCAGTGGAGGTACCAAGCCTCTCTCAAGGATATTTCATAGGAATTGTTTATACCATTCACCTTTCCAGAGCTTGTCCAGACTGTTGCCCTTGCTGTCCCTATTGCTGTGGCTCACTTGCAAGTTCTTGTAGACACATTATGATTTTCATGTGTCTCACAACAAAATATGGAGAGTTTTCTTACTGTTACTCATGTGACTTTCTACCAGGGGGAGGCTGGCGCTTTTGGCTGTTGCTGAATGACCACAGACAAACCTCCCATCATCTACTGACAACGTGAAATCTTTTTCTGCTTGAGCATATCTCTGCTGCCTCAGCACCAGTGCTCTCCATTTGCTCCATTCCTGCCACAAGGCTGCTCCAAGGGCTGCTTATGAAGCAGCTTATAAACCTGGAGCATTTTCCCTTGTTTCACACATGTTCAGGAATGATTAGGCTTTCCAGCTCACTCTGCTGCCAGCAGTCAGCTCAGCAGAACCAGTCAATCACCAAAAAGCTGGAGCCATCACTGATTTTAACTGCTTGGCTTTTCTAAAAGGAAGCATTATACATGGGTATAGTTATTTATTACAGATTCCTCCCATTTAATCCCCTAAAGGCTTAAGCAAATGTAATTCATCAATAATGAACAGCCTAGTTTACATTTGATGAAGAGTCATATTTTAAGCTGCACAATGTCCCGAATGATAACACTTGGTGATTGCAGGCACCCCCAGCAGCAACTGCAATACAGTTTCTGTGGGAGATTCTTAGGCAGCCCAAAGCCAGAGAGGGCACAATGTAGGAGCAGATGTTGGTGGCCTTTTGCCCTATGCAGTATTTCTGCTAGAGGAGATCAGCCCTGCTTGGACTTTTTGTTCCACCACTCTGTGAGGAGGAATGGATGTAGCCAGCATGGACACTTGTTTGGGTCAACCACAGGAAAAGGGGTACAGGGAATTACCGATGGAGTCCAGTCAGCACTGGCTCTGGCAGTTGTTTATTTAGAGTATATAGGTAGCTGCTGAATTCTGAATCTCTTCTTTGTGGTGCAGCCGCAAGAAATTAAGACCTAAGACTTAAGCTTAAGAACATTAATATTAGGGGCTTCTGATGTGCACTTTCATTCTGTCACCAGCAATAACTTGCAAAGGTAAAAGTAAAATCAATCTCATAAATACCATAATCCATTGTGGCAGAGAATACATGAGGAAGCTTTAGCATTCCAAAATACATTCAGCTTCTGCTTGCAAACCTGTGAAGCATCTGTCTCAAAACCCTGGGGTTCTAAAATAGCTTTCTGAAGCTCAGGTATTTCTTTTTTAAATATTATTACTTCATAATTTAGCTGGATGTAGATTCCAGCCTATGAATGCTAAATACTTAATCCTCTTGCTCATCACACACTTGTCTAATGCAAAATTCTTCATTTCTGAGGTGGTCTCAGTTGTTTTTCACAGCAGAACCTGCCTTACAGAAGTGTTTATGAGAATATATTTCAGTTATTCTTTTCTTGTCACTTGGAGGCCTGGTTGATTTTAATTCCACCTATCAATCTGAACAAGGTGTTCACTTTCCTGTATTATTTTGTGTAGTTTCTACCAATATACTCACATGGACTTTCTCCTCATATGGCCTTTCTGGTTTCAAACAGCACCTGGAAGGCTTCACTTCCTCAGCCTCTATCAATTGCAAAAGTAAATAAGGAGATTATTATTATTTGATTGTCATTCAGATGTCTGTAGTTACAGCATTAAACCATCTTTTCGTTGTTTGTACTGGGTGCACAAGAAGTCAAGAGAACTTTAATAAAAAATTAATGCATTTGCAGAGCTCCAAAGACAAGTTTAACTGGAGATAGATAGACTTGAAGGCTCTTTGGAAGGAATTCGAAGCTCAATTGAGTCTTTCTGCAACTCCAGAGAGCTCTGATGTATTGAGATGGCTTGGTAACTGTGTTGGATGCAAAGAGAAGTTTGCAATCAAGGCTCTACTGCAGAAAATGCTTGCTACTGGTTATCGTGTTCCCTATGAGGTTGATGCTGTTCTGTAGAAGACTTCCTGCTTACTGCAGTAAACACAGAATAAAGCTATCCCAATCCGTTGCTTCTTTGTTTTGAGAAGCAAAGCCCATTTCAAGCAGAAGGGATTCTGCATGCCATGTTCTGAGACAACCAAATCTCCAAGTCTTTACTCTGGAAAACTTTAATGGAAAGTAACAGTTGAAAGCAAGGACTAGAGCAGAGAGTAGACAGTAAATGTCTAACCTTAGTTATTAAAAATTCATCTCCAAAGTAAGGAAAAGAAAAGCTGATCTGGCATTTTATTGAACTTTATTTCATTTGTGAAAAATGTAAATGAGCAGTGACAGAAATGTCAGGGCTGACATTTTATCTGCCCTTTCTCCCTTCCTTAGATAGTTCTGCATATTCCACATAATTCCTTATCAGTTTATTTAAAAAAATATATAAATGCATTTTATGTCTATTTTCCCAAATGTTTTGTCTCAAAACTTTCACGCATACACTTTCATTTGCACCCTAAAAGCCAATTTACAATGCAAAATTTCATACTAATTTTTATATGCAATTCAAATTGGCGGAACAATAGTGCATACATTAAGAAAGCCTGCATTTTGAAAATGTAATCTTATGTAGGCACTAGATTGCTATTGCAGCTACAAAAGAATATCATAAAACAGTGAAACATGTCTCACAAGTCATAGCAAAAGACACATTAGCACTCTAAGCAGTAGTTTGTTTGCATTAAAATTAGCACTGAGAAGTTTTACTGGGAAACTAAGTGCTTGAGGTTTCCATTAAGAATGCTGAGTGCAAGATGCAGAGTTATTTCCATTTTCTTGTTTCTGTTCTAGCACACATGGAAATACCCACTTACTTTGAATTTTCTGGAAAAATCCCACTGAATTTTAAGCAGAATACTTAGGTTTGTATGAAACTGTATGAAACTGATAAATAAGACTGTATTGCCTGGATGCCTTTGGGGAAGATATCGTCATTAGTTTGCACTCAGGAATATGATGCTGGATCTTAGCAGGGATGTTCAGAGCTGCAGAAAGGCTAGAAGAACACAGTATTTCAAAGACACCTGCCCCAGTCACTTCTCAAGTAATACCAGTGGATGGTTTGTACAATGATGAAGGTCAGAATCGGGACAGCATTTAACAAGTTAGATGATACTGCTACAGAAGTATTATAAAGGTGTTATCGTCATAAGACCTAAAGAAAGGCAGAAATATTCACACTTTAGAAGGATAAGATAGTGCAGCATCAGTTCTGCATCCTGCACCAAATGGCTCCTGTCAGAGATTTTTCCATAACTATGAGGTAAAAAAAATCCCTTTTTATTAATGACTTCTGAAATTCTGCACAGTCTGAATTAGTTGATAGTCCCCATAAATGCCCCTTTAAATGACACAGCTCCATTGCACAGTCTGTGTATGTGATAACCCTGTTTCAAAGCATGCTGGGGGACAGAAGTAATGAGACCCGCTGAAATGTACTTGTTATTTCTTAGAGTTGGTTCTATTCTGCTGTGTTGCTCTTGAGCTTTTACTATTCCAAGCTTTCTATTGTCTGCATTTACTATGCTTGTACTAAGTTCCCTCTACACAGCCCAGAATATGAGCAGGATGACCACAGCCACTCTGCAGAGCTTCAGTTCGGAACTCATACCGAGACCACTGGGGTAAATACTTTTTTTCCATTGTCAACTAAAAACCACATTCTGTAAAGAAATTAATATTTTCCATTTACACAGAACTACATGTTTCTGAAATACTGAAAACATTTTAAATTGATTAATCCTGTCATACACATTGAGGTCAAACTTGTTTTCATGGGCAGCAGTGTTACTAGGATTAACTCAGCAGAGCTCAGTTTTTCCATTATATTACATGATAATGCAATTTGGCTTTTAGTCTTTACAAATATTATAAAGAGGTTAAAACACCAAATCAAATCTTGTCCTGATCAGCAAAGCCACTGCAGTGGTCACAGGATTCCATAGTTTTGAGCAATGACAGGATCTACTCATTTTGAGGTTCAGCTTGGGTAACGGATTACTCTGTGGGATAAAATCTATGCCTGAGACAAAATCACTGAATACAAATGCAGGAATTTGCCAATACTCCAGGTCCTTGCTACATCTGCACTACAAGTATAAAGATTCAGAGCAGAGCAAGATGTTACTGAATTTACCCATGGCTACACCAGTGCATGTAGATACTTGCAGATATTAATTCAACAGAAGGGAGGGTTTCTCTTATTGCAGAGGCATGCTTGTAGACTGGCACAGAGAAGGGGGAGTGAGTCCACAGATCACTAACTAGGTCCAACACAGCAAATCCTCATCCTTCCAGTATTATTGCATACCATTATATTAAAAATTTATGTATATTATTGTGGATTAAAAAAAAAAATGAAGCAAACTCTCCTCAAATGAAGTGCAGATGGTTAATTCTTACTCATGGCCACAAGAGGAAACCCAAGAAATAACTGGCTTAATTTATTGCATGGGAGATTGAGCATAGACTGAGCATAAGGAAAATGCTTTCCAACATAAAGGATTGTTAAACATCAAAATAGGTTAGCTCAGAAGGCCATAGACTAGGAAGGCTTTAGGAAACTGGAAGTTTTAAGAACAGTTAGGCATCATTTTATTGAGGATGGTCTAGAATACGGCTGGCCAGCTCAGTGTAGGGGAATGGACCATGGACCTCTTGAGATCCTATTAAGCTTTTCAGCACTACTATTCCACAGGGGCCGGACTGCTCTCAGGCCAGTGCAGTACAAACAGTCCTGAAAGTAAATGACCAACTGGAAACAACTGGACAACTGAATAAATTCAAGGGGAAAGAAATGTCCTTACAGTTTTCTTACTAGTCTTCATGTCAAAGTTATGCATCATATTGGGTCAGCCAAGAAAGCAAATACCATATTCTGACGTAACCCAGTCCGGCCTGTGTTGCCCACATCACTGTTTCTTTTTCCCTATCTTGATTACAGATCAGAGTAGTAGAGGCTTAAAATTGCAGTTGTCAGAACAAGAGGTCACTTGAGTCATTGCAGTTTTCAGAAATGTGGCTTATGCCCTCAGAATTTTCTCTGGGAACATTTTATTGCAAATGAACCATGTTTCGCATCATTATCTTTGCAAGACTTCAGAAACGTTGGCAAAGCGGGGTACAATGGCTGAAGGGGTTTTTTCACTGCACAAACATTAGAACAACACATTCCTGGTTTGGCCACTTTTATGGCTAACTGCCTGCACTTCTGGTAAAGAAACAGTTTAAGTGAGTCAAACTGAAAGCTGATGCCCTATTGTAGTCATGTTGTCTGCATCACCCCTTTAGAGAAGGCAAATCCCTTTGAGTAGCCAGAGCCCAGCCTCTGAACCAAATTCTTCTCCACATAACTCCTTTGATGTGTATAAACCTGACTTGCTTTCTTCAGTTTGTGCAAATGTGTGACTTGAGTTTACATATGTGGGGTTTTGTGGTTTAAATTAAATTTGTCTATAAAAATCCAAACTCTGACCTGAATGCAGTCTTGGCCATCTAATACTGTAAAACTAGAAACTGAAAGCTGAAATGACACGTTTTTACAGTCATTCTAATTAATATTAGAGGAAGCAAACCAAAAAACCTCCATCAGATAAACTTTACTAATGTTCCCCTTAAATCCTGATTTTATTCCAACCAGCAAAATTACCTGTCTAGCTAGTGTCTGGAAAGCTAATAGTTGATTTTGAAATATGCATCCATACTTTGCCTGTAAGTGTGATCTGTAAAGATGCAAATGGAATGCAAATGTTACAAACACTACATCAAATCCTGGTCCAAACCAAAACCAAATTATGTTCCATTTTTGCACCAATAAATGCCCAGGTTGTGCAGGTCGAAGGTACAACCAGTAGCCAACAGAATAAAAGACTGAGCAAAAGCTTTCCTGTACCAACTACACTGAAGCAGGTATAAAAAGTACTACATAAAATAATAGTGGAGAGTAAGCTACGTTTATTCTCTAAATAGCAGACAAAAAAGTGCACAGTATTTGTGGTTCTCAGAGCACTTAGTGGAAATCTTTCAAAATTGCCAACTGAACTGATGGACATCTTGTTTGTACATGTTACATTACCGAAATTGGGCATTACTATATTTAAATGAGGTTTTGTTGAAGTTTTTCACGTCCTACCAGTTTTAGACTAAACCAAACAGTGGTTTATTGAAATTGAAACATTTTCCAGTCAGTCTGGCCTGAAGACAAGCCTTAAGTGACTTTAATTCTGGAATTGTTTCAATTTTAAAAAAGGAAAGTTTAAAGATGCTCCACGAATCATGTTCATTTGGGTTTGCTGCACCGAGGTTTTTCCCAGCTTTTATATTTATTAGTTACATTTACAAGCTTTTAATATCTGCCTCTAATTCTCTTTGCACTTACCCTATATTTGGGTTGGGAGAGGTGGAAACCTAACCAAAAGTTGGATTATGGTGTTTAGAAAGTGCGCTGTAAAATGTAACTCCCAGTAGCTTCAGCTATATACTCATGGGGTAACATGAGTATGAATGAGTATACTCATGGGGTAACATGAAATATGAATCTAGCATCTGGGACACTCTGAGACCAATAAGCCAGTTAATTTTCAACAACATTCTCTTCTCTGTCAGGTAAATAAAACCAGAAGATAGATACTGTGCTACTTACAGACCCTAATATATCTACTTCTTACTGTTCAAAGACAGCTCATTTTAAGCAAGAAATGACATGTCTTACATGTGCACAGTTGTGCTAAAATTTGCAGCTTTATCTTTCTGCCCCAGCAGTAATTCCTGTGTTTTTCTGCTTCTGCAACTTTTATAGCTCTGTCCAGTCCAAAACCACAAACCCATAAGAAAAGACCACAGGTTTCCCCTACCTTTATGAACACAATTCACCCTTGCAGACTATATAGCTCAGCAGCAGGCACAGCTCTTGATTGCAATTGTTTTGCTAGCTGAGTTCATTATTCTTACACATTGCTTGCACGGCTTCGTATTACAGGATTGATAGTTACAAAGCACCTGGAGGAGGAACAACTCTTTCCCTTCTTCCTCCACTGGCTAAACAGTTTTGTCTCTTAGGTAATTCTCAATGACTTAGATTATTTCATTAGCCTTAGCTGTGTTCTATAACTTTTTATCGCCCACTGGAGAAGATCAAGCTTTCCACCTCATTCTCATTCCCTTCTATCATGGCAATGACTCTTCACCCTCTGAAGTAGCCACAAATTTTGTGCATCCTGGACATCTAAGTGAAGTAATGGCATTTTACCTGAAAGGACCAGTCTGCACTGACTAAACTGGTCTTCCAGGAACAACAGCATGTTTCAAAGCACTCAGCTTCCCCTGCTTGCGACAACTCCTACTGAAAAGATGGAGCAACCATTATTGCAGGGCTGCAGCCCTGAAAGCTAGCAGACAAGACCTACTCTTACAGTATTGGAGTCCAATGACACAGATGTACTCACACTGATTATTTGAAAGTGAGTAGTAAATCCTGTGTGCGTGGTGAGCCCATTAGGAGTGCTGGAGAAATGGTGGCTTTATGGACTGACACATGTGAATATGAGGCACTGAGAGGATCTCTACAAACCAGTGCTCTGTGCTCCCCACGGTTTGGAGAAGGTGGGGTCTTGGGGATGCCATCTTTAGATAAAAAGACATAGGATAAAAGGCTGAAACATATTACTCATCATCATTAGCTTCTTGGTCATGTGAGAACTACACAAAGTGCAAACAGCTGGTTAGATTTGCATGTTGTGCATTTGCGCAGTGTTCCTCAACGCATTTCCCAGCTGCATGAGCACAGCCCGATCAGCAAGCTGGAAGTGCAGCTCTGCAAGATGCTGCCTGCCCTTCTCAGTGACCCTGATGAGTGCATCTTTGGGTTTCTTTGTGGAGTAGATTTCCTAAACACACCTAGGTTTTAAGAAAAGTTACACTTTTGCGAACTTTCCATACATTACACGGCTTCAAACCTTTCTAGAAATGACAAAAAGCAGCTCAGCAGTTGGCTGTATTACTTTCAATTGACTTCACTGGCTTCAGTTCAGGCAATTTGAGATGTACTGATATTTAAACTGACCTATGAAGCTGACCTTTACATTGAGAGCCAAAAATATTATTTCAGGATTTTGAGAAAAGCAGAACTGATATTGACGCAGAGCATGGACCAGTAAATCAAGTATAGAATAAAGAATAACACTGTGGTAATTAACAAAAAGAAATCGGGTTTTTTTGAAACCCAGGTTAGATATAATAGAAATAAAATGAGTTAAAATAGCACTGTGTCCTTAAGGTACCTAAACAACTGTAACCTCACTTCAAAGGGAAGTCACACAACAATCAGACAATTAGAATTAGAGCATTCTTTGGTGCATTTAGCTGCTAAATAATTAACTTTTTTCTTAAGCTGCATTTACATTTTTGATGTAAATGTATTTTTTTCCCAGCCTGAGAATACCACTCAAGGCTATTATTCATGGAGTTCTTAAAAATAAAATTGCATAGAAACATTCACTCTGCACAATATGAGACATGCAACTCCTTGCCTAACCTCCTTAGGATCTCAGTCCAGAAAGTAGTTCAGAGTATCTAATTTGTGGACCTTAAACAGTTCAGAGCATGAAAACTAAGCAACCTTCCTGTTCCCATAATCAGGAACCATGGCTTCACTGCTTGTGTGCCCAGCACATTTCTCTACCCACAGTCCCCACCAAGAATGTGTGAACGTGTAAACCTGCATGACATTGCTGTTTTCTGTGGCCACTTTCTTCCTGCTGGGTAAGAAGCAAGTAAGAAAATGGGTTTGGCAAGTAGTGACCATAGAATCATGGAGTGGTTTGGGTTGGAAAGGACCTTAAAGCTCATCCAGTTCCAACCCCCTGCCATGGGCAGGGACACCTTCCACTAGACCAGGTTG
>JANHGB010052106.1:0-19417 GCA_026283785.1 Coracopsis vasa | reverse complement strand
CTTGAAAATTAGGGAAGACAGGAAGCTGAACCAAAAATCAGCTGATATTCCTCCTCCTCTGAAGTCAAAGTAGCAGAGCAGAGCATTTGAGGGGATGAGAGCTTAAAATGTCACTTTTCAAAAGATATGTAAGCTTAGTCCTATAAAGGTGATGCTTTTAAGTAGAGTGGGAGCGGAGATCTCCAGTGAGGTCAGGAGGGCTGGGCAAAGAAAACAAGGAACTGTCCACTTGTACAAGCATCCTAAGGAGTACTATACACACATAAATCCTAGCCTGAGTGTTCACACTTAAGCCCAGGCCTACGAGGGCTTTCTTCCCTTTTCAGGGAAGCAACCCCAGGAGGAGTTGTAGTAGATGGTGAAGAGGGCTGCCAATTCACTTTCTTTATGACTGCAAACCCAAGAAGAAGAATATAAGTAACCTGCACTATATTTGCACAGACATGTGATGTATATTCCCTGTGGAGGGTTTAGGTTTCCATTTATTGATTTTCTTTTCCCTTGTGAAAGAGGACAAAAAAAATGACAATGGCAGATGAGGAAACCTGGGTCAGGTTGATGAGACTGGGCTGCCAAGAAATGAAATTTTCTACTTTAAACCATTCTACAATAGGATGCTGACTAGAAGCAAACCGCAGAAATGGCTGCACTTATTTTGACTAGAGAAGCCTTGGAAGTGTAGCACAGGTCACAGAAATATGGGAGAGATCAGAAGACAAGCTTTCACTCATGTCAACTCATTCTGAAAGGACAAGCTTTTGTACAAACTGCACGGACTGACTAGTACAGCGTAAATTCATCCAGCCTAGGAAAAGACTCCCCATTAGGCCTTTACAAGTTATGTAGCCACCAAGTATCTTGACTTGAGATACTAAAATCACATTCTTTATGCAGCTCAACTTTTGATTACCTATTGCAATTTGTTTGACACATTCAGTAAAGCTGCTTTACAAGCCAAAGGCACAGCAATAGGATTTAATCCAGATGGGTACAAACCCGGTTTACTGCAAATCCACCAGCAGGTTTTGGTTTTAATAAAAATCTACCAGATTTCTTTGTATTGAAAAAAAATCTCCCAAAATAATTCACAAGCTCATACATAACATGGTGCAGGTCAGAAAGCTGAAGCCACTGAGCTCAGGAATATGATATGACTTACATCACATTCAACCATATTAAGGCCTTAAGTATCTCCACTACAACACGCCAAAATATCCCAGAAATAATAAAGGCTTGTCTGATACCTGTTCACTTTCAAAATTCAGCAAATGAAATCTCAGAGTAGCAGAAAAAGTCATCTAAAAGGATAATGTATCAAGACTTGAAGACAAATTACTCACTTCAGGATAGGGACCTTGCTTTAGAGAAGAAACAGCTGTGTTACCACTAGGACAAAGTTCTCATGATCATATGGCCACCAGTATAAAACATTCAGCTGCCTCAACTTTATGAACATTTTATCTTCTAGACTAAAATCATTATCCTTAGAACTGACAGGTCCTCTTGGTCTGACCCTGCTCACCTGGGGAAGAAGTTAAAGCTGAGTGATGACTTACAGTTCAAGTGCTCCCTTTCAATCTTCCTCCTTTCAGGAAAACCCAGACCCTCTTCTCTTTCCAGTTTACAGACTACCTTCTTTAAAAACAGATGTGTCCTTCCCAACTTCACAAGTGTCTAAGTACGACCAAGTGAGTTAGTCTAATTGAATTATTTTGTTTTTTTCTGAAGTATGTTAAGTTGCAAGCCTTTGTTTTGTTATCATAACCTCAGGCTACAGTAAATGAATTCTCTGCTACCTTTGAAGGGAGAAATGAAGTAAAATTCCCCAAGTGCAAAATCAAACAGAAAAGAAAGCCTCTTCTGGCTTGCTTGAAATATACATCTTGTCCTGCTGTTCCTTTAATGTTTTGTTTTATGATAAGAATCAGTGAAGGGCAGGTAGAGGGTTTTTTCTCCCCCTTCTACAAGTGCTAGTTTATTACAAAAACATATTGATGAATGCAAACCATTGTAACTCAGATTAATCCACTTGTTTACATCAGATCAATCCATTTATTTATGTGTCAGATCAGACCAGGGTACGATTTCTTCTTTGGCTTTCCATACTCTACTAATATTTTAACACATTTTTGAGCATCACTGTGAAGCAAGAGCCTCCTGTGGTTGGTTTGTTGATACTGGATTCTTTTCTTTTTTTAAGCTCTCTGCAGTGTGGCTGGCATTCAGTTGAAAATAACAAAGAATGATTTTTAAATTGCCAATGCGTCATTACCATAGACGAACACTTAAAACCAAACCAAATCTCTGCACTTAGTCACTTATTTCTCAGCTCATAACCGTTCCACCACTTAAACTGCCTTGACATGTGGAAGCATTTGCAGATACCCACAGGCTTCAAATAGTTCCTCCCCAGATCAAATCAAATCTCAGGAAATGAAACAGCTCTTTTTAATAGTAGCCACTTTCTAATCAACTAAATACACAAACATATCCAAAACCCTCCCAACCCACCTGGGAAAAATAAGAACATTATTCCCTTAGGTTATAATGAGAGATCTGATCATTTACAAGCTAGGAGGTAAAGTTCACTAATTATGAAATACATACTTGAAAACCTAGGACCAGATTTTAAGTAAGAAGAATCCTTTCATGCTTCTCTTCAGAATGCCAACAATGGAGATTACATGTAAGAATACAATGCACCTGAAGTTGGCAGCAATGTTACCTACACCACAGGGCTCCTAAGTCCACCTTCATCATTGTTAGAAAATTCACCAGTATACAAAGTAGGAAATGGTTGCCTGAACATCAGTCTCTAACACCGTTATAGACGTCCTAAGTTTTCTTGGCTGGACACCAAATAACAAGCAAGAAGTTTATACATCTTTCTTAGATCCCTGCTATCCCCACTCTCATGTTTTGAGTATCTTTGGACAGCAAACCCAGCTCTATGTAGTATTTACCAGAAATTTAAGCAAAATAATGATTCTAATGACACACATTAACTTCCTCCTCATGATCACGCCTTCCTCCCCCTCTCCTCAGTCCTGCTTCACTCTTCACTGAAACTGTGAGTGTACTTTTACGTCACAATGAGGACAGAAGTTCTTAGATGAAAGGCTTCTTGTAGAAAGCCTTTTGTTCCCAGGGTCAAAAACACTGGGAACAAAAATACCACCTCTCTAGAAGAGGCTAGAAAATTACAGAATACTATACTGATGTTCTATACCCCCCAGTAAACTTGTCAGATTAACCTGAGAACAGTGATCAAGGCAAGGAAAGCTTCTGCAGTACAAACAATGGTAAATATTTAAACTTGAACATTAATGCTGATTTTCATGTTTCAATTGTTTAGGGGGGGCAGGTAGAGAAGGTGAAACATGTAATGTTTAAAGCCTTAACAAAGGCCTTTACAACTGTATGCATAAAAGAGAAAGACAACTGAGAGTCTGAGTGGATAACAGGCAACCACCTGATAAATGTTTTAACTTTTTATAACATGAAGTTTTCCACTCCCAGCAGAATGACACAAAGGTGCTGCGCTAGTGATCATTAATCAGAGAAACACTAAAAATTCCACCTATCTAAATCCAAGTGGGGCCTTGCATAACATGAGAAAGATTCACATGGGGTTAAACTGAAGGTCTACAGCATCTCAGCCATATTCCCCAACTTCAGATGCAGATGCTAGGGATCACCTAACAGAAGACCAGAGCAAGGATGCAGAGGTATTTCCTTACCTTTTAATGGGCAAGAGGGTCAAGACACCCACCACAGAGGTTTGCAAGTCAGACTTTGAGAGACAGGAGGCTGCGTTTTAAACTCCAGCTATCAGTAAAAATTGTGAACAGCGCTTTTACTTCTTAACTCATTACATGCTAAAATAAAAACTGCACCTATCACAAGGAACAGCTTGTGATTTTACAGTCCTTCCAAGAGTCAGAATCTCCCTACATTGTTTTTAAATCGGGTATGAGAGCTTTGAGTTACAATACCTAGAAATCAATTAAATGCTCTTTTTTGCATATTTTGAAGCAAAGCTCAGAAAATTCCCATTCTATTTTGAGCTCAGCATCTGACATTATA
Source organism: Coracopsis vasa (assembly GCA_026283785.1). Classification (NCBI taxonomy): domain Eukaryota; kingdom Metazoa; phylum Chordata; class Aves; order Psittaciformes; family Psittacidae; genus Coracopsis; species Coracopsis vasa. The sequence continues at coordinate 15,331 of JANHGB010052106.1, read as the reverse complement.
TTCAAAAACCTGCAGGAAACAATGAAGCTTGCTGTAAGAGTCTATTTAATGAGCCATAAAATACAGCAGTATTCAGCACTATTTAAACTTTATTTTAGTGGTTTGTATAAATTCTGGGGTTTAGCTATTTGTGCGGTTTGACACCTGTAGAACAGGGCTGGTACTAAAAAAGGATTTCTATATATTCTTTTAATTGGTGTTGGTGCAACCACCTAAAGCTTTCTACTAAGAAAAAATAAATTATGCTGGTTAATATAGCTTGATATACCCTAATTAATATGATTTGCAACACTAATTTTGCTTGACTAAAGCTTTTAGTAAGATCTTGACATTTCTATAAATAAATATGCTGTTTGCAGGAACTTTGATGACTTTATGCCAATCCACAAATAACAGAGCCAATCTGTTAGCTATTTCTCGCAATTACAATTATTCAATATTATGCATCTGGGCATCAAAGAATGTGCATGTTCACTTAGGAAGAATGTCTGCTTTGTACGGTGACAAAAAGTATCAATAATCTATAAATACTTATTGAGTTTATCACTTTGGACCAGTGCATTATGAGCATTGTCATATTTTAGAGCTTATAACAGTCTGCACTGTAATAAATATATTCACATTTAAATCAGTAGTAAAATTGCTATTCACAGTTGGCTGGGTTTTTTTAATTAACAATTTTCAGTCAAAACCCTTCCCCTCTCTACCTATAAGCAGCAATATCTCACTTCTACCAGCAGTCAAGTTAATGGGACATTCACAACAGACTTCAGAATGCGAAAGAGTCAACCTTCAGGCTTTTAGCCCCCTGTGTATTTGTTTCAAGACAACTTGAAGGCTTTCAACACCCTGACACAATTTTCCTATTGTCTTCAAATCTGTAACAATAGGAAGTATGTTTGTAATATATTTGTATATAAGTATAATAAATAGCATAAAATCCTAGATTAGCCTTTTATGCTAGAAAAAATAGTATCGTTTAACTTGAGTAGTAAGTTTGGTAGAGATACACAGTCCTTTGGAGAGGCTCCTTACTGGAGATAAAGCAGAGTTTAAAGTAGCTCTCCAGTTTTACATACAACAATTCCCTGTTTGTGCTTCTTCCCAAACATCACTCCTCTTTTCCTCAGTACAGGCTGTTCAACCAACACCAGCTCTTGTTTCATACCTCTTGTTAGCAAGAAGTCAGGAGGAGGTAAGTTGCACTGGAAGCAAGTAGTGGTGGTTAGCTGTTCCCAGCCTTTGGAGAACTAAACAACAGAATTATTTATACTGGGAAAGGAGGGATAAGATAGATATTCTTTTTATAGGAAGCAGTGCCCAAGTATTCCTAGGAAATGAATATTCAGATAAAAGCAACTTGTGGTGTACAACTAGATGCCAAAATCCATCTTCTGTTGCCTGATCCCAGATTTGCATGCTCTTCAGCTGCTATGTTTGCAGAAAGCGATTTTTTTTCCATTATCCATACATAGTTTTATTTGGGAAGGTGTCTAGTGTTGACACAAAGCAACATTCTTGCATGCTTCATGTACGCCAGGATGAAAAGCAATTATAATTTATTTTCCAGGTTTTTTCATTAGTCAGTGTTAAGCATAACCACACACCCACAAGATGACAGAAGTACAAAGGTCTGTGTACTCTCAGTCTCCATCCCATTTCATCAGTGCATACTGTGATTTCATTCTACGTCAATTATGAGAAAAGAATTTATTTGGATTTTATGTTCATTCAATTTTTCAGATCTCTATCAGGGCCATGACCAAAAGCATAGTTCTGAAGACAAACACAACTTGCACTTATCTTTCTGTTGATGTAAAAACACTTCAAGGTGAATGAAAGCTAACATGCTTTCTGGCAATATCAACAACCTTCAAACTTAAGAAAGAAAATTGTGCCTGTGTGTTTGAACAGTTTGTGGGAAGGAAAAGTGATTAAAAATAAATAAAGCAGAAAGATTTTTTCCCTACCTCTCAGTATTGTGCACGACCCCTGCAGGTGACTGAAATGATGTGCTTTCAGTTGATCACTCTCTGTAAGTTCAGATCTCAATACAGTATGTCTACTTATAGTATATAAGTAGAAAATTAGATCACAGGTACCTGGGCTTTTCTCCTTCAACACAAATAATTACAGAAATATTTGCCTGAAAGCATCATTAAGAAGGCAGAAGTTCAAAACAGTACAAGCAAAGCACATCAAGTAAACTAAAAACAAACTTTACCAGATGTTGACTTGCAAAAGTATAAAAACCCCCTCACAACCTCAGCCACCGTTGGCTCAGTAACTGTAAGATCCGCAGGGCTAGATTACAGACTGCAAAGATCAAATCTCACTATCTGGAAGTGTTCAACCCATATTGCTTTAATTAGCCTTAATCTGTTTCTTGGCTAGTTTTGCTGCCTTCTGGACAAAGCTGGATGTGGGTACATTACCAGGTATGGATAGCCCACATATCTGAATCTCCGTTTTTTTTTCTCTGAAACACAGAAGTTGTTTAAAGCAATGGCTTGTCACCAGTAGTCACCTTTCTGGTCCCAAAAGAATGAAGAGCTGGAAAAAATAGAAAATCCATTTGACCACCCATCCATGAATGGAGAGGTTAATATTGATTTGTTCAAGGCAAATAAGTTACAGATATCCAACCATGAATTAAAGAGAAAGGTGTTCATAAATTTGAGGTCATTTCCTCAGAACAGTTACTGGTTTTCATTACCCTCCATTGATCAACTCCAACTGTATTTAGTGGCGAAACAAGCAACACTATCTGTAAACCTTGCTAAGTTTGAGATGTGTCAATTCCATGCAGGAAAATTTCAGATTAACGGCCATAAAACCTTATAATATTTTAATAAAAATAAGAGTATTGGCAATCAGATATTTGAAATTTATTTTCTTAAAAATCACCTTGTCTACGATACCAAAAATGTTTTCATCTTGGAGATAGGTATATACTAAAAATGAAACTGCACAGACTTCCTCTCCATGCCTGGGGAAAAATAATACTGACAGATATTGGTACTATCGGTACAACTGCTGCCCTGCTGTTTTAATCTGTTTGCAACAGGATTGTTGCACAGTAGTCCATGGAAAATAGCTGCTGCAGTTTGCTGACTTTCAAATGCTTTTTGCTTTAGGTGTTTTTGCTGTTAGTTTTCTGTTCCTCTGTTTTAAAGCTGGAGGATCAGTTACAGCAAATTCAACAGACATAAAGAACATAAATCATAGATGACTAGTCCCTATGCCTGTCTGGACAGTAAGTAAGATGTATTCTGACTACAAAATTGGCTACATTGAAAAAAACATCTCCAAAAGTTATAGCAACTCTCTAAAAGAGTGTCATCATTTATCTTCTGTTATGCCTATAAAAGTCATTCTATGACTGCATAAAAGAAGCACATAAGTAATTCACTCTCATTAAATTCTCTCCAGCCAACATTGTCTTCTTCTTATATCATGGACCTCTCTATAATACCCACTAGCATATGTCACACTAAAGAGAGTTATTTAATTGATGTAAGAGATATCATCCTTAATTGTCCTATTGCCATTCTGATTTCAAATCTGAGCTGTAAATACTTTACAGCAAGAATGAATCCAGTTCCTTCACACTTCAAGTCAGATATTCGAAAAACATGTCAAATGACAACTAAATATTCACCTCAGATTCATCTAGTTGTCAGGTAGTATCAATTTAAATATTACACACCTTTACTCCTCAACCGTAGTCTGTAGCTATAATTTTCTGGCAGTTAAGCATGAAACACCATCTAAAGAAGTAACAGGTATTTCAACACTGTAAGCTTGGTTCCACTTATCAAAAATATATAAGATACTTCAAAAAGACCAGAGACAGCATAATCAAAGACACAGGATGCTCTCTGTACCAAGGACCGCTAACAAACAACTCTTCTTCCGTCAGAAGAGTTGACTTCGGGGTGTGACATAAAACCTTTAAACTGAGTGGCATAGAGAAGGCAGAGATTGCCTGTTTACTATGTTTTCTTTATACTGGAATAAAGGGGCACCAAAGGAAACTACCAAGTAACGAGTGAAAAACAAAATGAGTTGCTCGTTCAGACACCCTGTAGTTAAAGTGGGGAATTCATTGATGAAGAATGTTATGGATGTTGTGGCTTGATAAAAAGCTTGATTAATTTGTGGAAGTAAAATACATTAAATGCTATAAGAATCAAAGGCATAACTAAGACACATACTATAATAAGCTGAGTAGAATTATTTCTACCTTTTCCCCTTCTTTGTCTTTTCTAGAAGGAAGATGCTGGCCGAGATAAACATGAGAAAAACCATACTAGTTCAGACCAAAAGTTCTTAACTTCTAGTTTGCAATACCTGAAATGCATCAGCTATAGCTTTCTTTTACATCTTTCTTTTACTATTAGTCATTAGTCTAGTTTTCAGACCCAAATAGTTAGTGACAAATGAGTGGTGGGATGGGGAGTGCGAAATACAGCTATCCGAAGGATCATTGCATCTTCCACAGTGTAAATAATGGTGGCTGACAAAATCACTTCAATGACTAGAAAGTTCATTACCAAGGTCCTGGTTTTCTGGCCTAATTATGTATCAGGGTACCATACAATTAAAAAAATAAAATAAAATATTGTCCAGTAAAAGAATTCCAAGAATTTATTTTTCCTTATCCACTGCCTACAGCTCCACAAGGGCTTTGGGGGTTCTTTGTCCTCTGCCAACAGCAATTCCTCATCTAGCTACATTCTAGAGAAAATGAAGTTTCATGACATATTTTCTAGCTACAAGAAGTTTATAGGTGCTAAATTTACATTAACATATAGCACAAAACACCGCTCTGTGAGTAAGGACAACCTTTTATTCTTCATTCAAGGATGTTTCCCTGATTTAAAGCACTGAGTAAATTGTATACTGTCTTGTTCAGACACAAGTAAAACAATCATGCCACAGGCAATCAGCTTTGGAAAACAAATGGTTGAAGGAGGCAGCTCCTTTCATCAACGAGCATCTTCAGTTCTCAAACAGTATTTCAGGGATGATCACATATTGAAAATATCTCCTTTTTGAAAGCTTGGAATGACATGTCTTTCAGACAGTTAAAAGAAGAAAGCTATTCCTTGAGAGACCAGCAGCACACTCACACACAGAGCTGAAATGGGCAAGCAGGTCTGGATGGATAAAAGCATATAATAGTCCCAAATTACAACACACAAGGAAAATCCATTTGGGGTTTCTCTTCGCTACCTGCCAATCTTCCCCTGCAGCTTTTAATATGTATGTGTTAGCTCTCTGAAGCTAAAACTGCAGTAAAACTGAAATACAAGCAGAGTTCAGGGCTGACCTACCAACAACTTTTGTGCTTTCTTCAGTGTGTTTTTTTAATACTAGTTTGCTAAAGTCTTAGTTACCTTGTGGCAAAAAAAAGCCCTTTTTTTCCCCCATTTTTCTCCCCTCTACCCCCAATAAGAACAAACCCTTGCAAGTAAATTAATAAAGAACCAAATGGCAAAGCAGACTGTATTGTTACTACCAAATGGTGTTTCAAACACAATCTAATTAGGTGATAAAATGGACCAACATACACTGAAACTAAATAAGCAATTAAATGCTGTGTGTTTAAGAGTGGGAGAGGCATCAGTTATACAGGACTGTAGCGCGAGACGTTTGGCATTTAGCTCTCTAGCAACTTATCTATCTCAAGGGAAGAATAAAATGAATCAGAGTAGAGGACAGCATCTTGCAACTGAAGCATCTTTGTTTTCATTCTGATTTTCTGACCAGTTAAAAAAACCTCTACTGTATTGATGCTAACTCTTTGTAACATAGTTAACTTCTGTACAATAGATGATTGCACCGATTTTTGACATTTTCAGCACTTTTCCATTTACAACAAAATTTGGTTTTGAGGCTTGGATATCTCCTACACAAAATAACACAAAAACTACTCTGTGTGTGCGTGCATATAAAGACTTATTTCTATAATGAATTTAACTTCAGATATCAAGACGGAAGCAGCATAATGTGTTTTGATTTAGCAGGAAGCACCTCAAAACATGAATCATGAATTTATCAGCCATTCACTCTTTTTCAACTTCCTCAAATTTCAAATCAAGTCATATCTCAGACAGAATTATTCAGAGACAGAAACATACACAATGCATACTCACAAATTAAAGCCATCCCTGCATGAAGGTACACTATGAGATACCTATGCTATTATGTCTTCAGAATACTTTCATGATACTTCCTGAGTATACTTGCTCCCTTAATCGTGCTTATTTGATTCCAAATGGACAATATCTAAGCAAATTAATTAAACTCATGGTTGATCACTTTTAACACCAACAATACAACCCTAGATATTGAGTAAGTCTGTCCTAGAGCGGTCACCTTAGAAAAGGCAAATCTCACAGCTGTATGGTCACATGCATTCATAATTCAGGTTACACTGTACATGGCAGCAAAGTGGGAACAAAATCCCCACCACTCTTGAAAAAAGTTTTATTTCCTTGAGTGACAGTCCTTATCCTGTATTACTATCAGTGTACCTATTAATCCAGACATTGAAGTACAATATGCCAACACACACACCACATTAGCTCTCTTTATGCATTTTCAACATGAGAAACAGGCTTTATAATCAGGCTTCTATGTTTATATCTTGATTACTGCATATACCGACATTAACTTTTACTCAATAATACTAACAAAGATGAGCATTTGCATACATGTAAGCTTTTACATAGCACAAATGCTGGCAAATAACAGGCTTCTTAAATCTGTGCAGTTCAGCTTGTCAAAATAGCAAGTGTTGAGAGTAACCCACACTGTATCACTGTAATTCAGATAGATGAGTTAAACGTGTACCCGCATGCTATTCTTTCAAACATACTTTAAAAACCGTTTTCAGATGTCATATGAATATTCTATGAGATTCTCTCAATAAATATTATTTAAAAGCTCTGCTAACTTTGCTAAGTACTTAATTGCTGTTAAAGCCTGCTAAATGCTTAGCCCCAGTGAATAAGGCTGATAATTATTTAAGAGATTTATGTGATTAACATGGTAAAGTTAACTTTGAAGACATCTCCTAATAAAACTAAGCACTCTCATGACAGTTTTTTCAGCATTAACCATTTCATTTAAATGACTTCTGTTTAATAAACCTTACCAGGATTCCCCACAACTTGTCACTTAAGAAACATGCAAAATTTCTAACATTACAGAGACCTAGTGGATATTGATGTAAAAACAATTGTGAAAGTACTCTCAAATTCTTCTGTAATTGATTATGCTGTCCTGACATTCAACACCCATAAATACTAATAAGTTATTTGATGCATGAAGGTACTGCCTTTTTCTCTTTTTTGCTTTGAGAAGCCATATGATTCTGATCTACTGTTGAATTATGAAGTTCAGAGAATTATGCAGCAGTATATATACTGCATAATTCTAAAACAATCTCCAATATTTCTGTTACTACTCTAAGGGGAAAACGCAAGCTTCATAGAGACTTTCAGCAAGGAAACACATTCAAATACTACAGAGAAATTCTGTGCTTGAAAAAAAGCTTAATACCCTATACTTATGTGGCAGGCATGACAACTGATGTACATCCTTTGTTAAACCTTTCATCATTATGAAGGTTAAGATTATTTTTTTCCTACAGTATTGCAACACAAGAGTAAGGAAAAGAAATATTTTTTTGCTTTCAAAAAGCTTTTAGTGTTTGCATCACAGCTTTGGGAAAGGACTACTGAATTCATGGGAAGTTTTGTGGAAAACTAACAACACAGAGAAGGAATATGGCCACTTCTCTGAAAGCTGCCTAATTTAGTACAGGTAGCTAACACTGACTTCCACAAACATAACGACATATTTACTAAATGCTTATGAAAATCAGCAGTTTCTGTTCACACAACTTTTAATATTTAACTTCACCCCACGATTTCACATTTCCTCAACTTTTCATTGAAGAGTCACAAAGTATCTTAAATCTTTTCACTAAACCACTGAATAGTTCTTACTTTTTACCAGAATAAATAAATCATCTAAGGAGATTCAAACCTCACTCAAACCCATTTCAGATTTCCAAACATCTAATTTTATTCATTGACGTATCTACAATGTACGCACGCACTTCTGTTCCTATTCACAGTTGAACATTCAATGAGAAATACTCACCAATCGTTAACTAATGCACCACATAAGTGAATACAGTGCCAAATATATAGTAACATTTAAACATTTTAGGGTTTATCATCACTTAATGTTGCTGCAGACTTTGCGGGGGATTATTTTTTTGGTTGGTTGGTTTCATTTCTAAGATATAACTGCCTTCAGGCTTAGGTCTCTATCTCACGTGATACATTGGGGTACAACAGGCTCTGCCTCAAAGATCATTCTCAGTCAGAAAAAGTTAAAAAGACCAACAACAAACCAAAACAAATCTCAGTTAAGTAACATGGATCCTTAAGGGCTTACGCTGAATTCAAAAGAATAGTTACCCCAGTCTGCTCAAGCCCTTCATTTGATCACATCAAAGTCAAGTCTCCAGGACACAGGTGGTGGCTGTGGCCAGGGAAAGAATTACTGTTTTCTCACTCCCAGAAATCAGCTATGGTAATATCAACTACCTCGTAACAATACACTGGTACCACACCTGCAGAAAAACTAGACCTTTGTCTCTGATAAATTTTAAGTGGCATTTGGTTAACACATTACTTATCAGTATCAGTGGTGGTGTCCTTCCCTGGGAATGAACAGCACCATGAACTGTTCCAGTGTGGCAAAGTGCCTTGAAGTGATTCAAGGGAGGCATTGGCCAAGAAGTTGAAAGACACTGGTAAGACATAATTACCACTTCTTTGTGGTTTCACTTCTTCCCCAAGACTGACCTTTTAGGTCATTACACAGTATTCAATGTAATATTTATTCATTCATTCTCTCTGTCTCTCTCTAACTCTAGCATCCTTTAATACCTTCCTGTGTTTCTACATAAACCAGGTAAGAAAAAATACAGTAGAATTAGCAGTAGATGACTAAACACTAAAAGAGCACCAGTATTTTATCCTAACTGAAAATAAAAGACTACATATATAATATTACTGTAAAAAAGTTAGCTAATAGAGGGTAAAAAAAAAGGAGCTGATACTTTATTAGGTGTACGTGAAACAGGAGGATGAACAGCAGCTGAAAGGTACACCTTAAGATTTTGTACAATAGCTAAACCTTCAATATATTCTAAAGTTTCAAGTATTAAGTATCTGCTTGTCTACTGTAAGTTTATAAATGCACTCCTCAAAAGGAAGAACCTATGTTTTCTTACTGATGTGCCATTGCTCTATGAAGCTCACTCCTGAGAGTCATAGTAGCTCAAGCTGTGATCCATGGGAGATGCCAGTGCAAAAAACAATACAAACCATCATAGCACAGGAGCCTTACAAGTTTGTAAAGTTGGCTGGGGTTTTTTAAGATTTCCAAATGAAAGTCATAGTTAAACTTTTTAATTTAAACCTAATCCTGACTGATACAAACACCTTTTTTATTTCTATAAAAATAAGATTTCTCTTCAAATGTGTGCTTGCTTTCAGGTTTCATTCCAAAAGCAGGCCAGATGAGCGGAGATATCTGCTAATAGCTCAGAAATGAAATGAAATCTTCAAGGTCAAAATAAAAGCCTTCTTAGCAAGTAATAATCCAAGTGAGCTATTTATGGAAGATGTATAAAATGTTCTACACAAAAGGAAAAACAAGACTTACAGGAAAGCACAATGAAAGAAACCATTTATCAGAGTTCTTGACTTTTGTGATCCAAGAAAATTTAATTTTCTTCTGACTAGGTAGTGGGAATTTCATGGAAGGTGAAAAATTAAGAAGGGCTAAGAACAAGCTAGCACAGCCATCAGGGCAATTTGTGACAGAAGTAGGAAACTATAAACAGAATTTAAGATAATTTTAGGGTTTTTTTTAAATCCAGCATTCACCATAGCTGCCAATACCCATTAATAAAGTCGTGCTTTAAAAGAACTGGTAAAGCAGCTCCCTGCCAGACTGTCTCACAGAAAAATGTGTTCATTTAACTTAGAGCTCAGTTCTTTTGATTCCTTTTCAAGCAGGTGCTTTAGCATGCATTATTTTCATCAAGTACATGTTATTGTTAGGCAAAATGGCACACTTCATATGTCATTTCTTGTATTTATTATCATACCCTACCAATCTAATCTTCAATATTTTATTTCTCATTTGCAAGGGAGGGAAATGTAAAAATTACTTCAAACCTTGAGTAGTAATGGTTATATCTAAGAATCCATAACAACAGAGTCCCTCAGTTTAAAAGGACAAATAAAAACCCTATTACTTCCCAGTCTACAGAACAACTGCAAGTGTAATTTGTGAAGCATGTGTTTCTGTTAGAGGTGCCCTTCCTAGGGAAATCTGTGTAACAGAGATTTTGTATACCTATTTATAAATCAAACAACCCAGTCTAGGCAGAGGTTCCAAACTGGTAAGCCTCTGGTTTTTGCAGTATCTCTAGTCTCTTCCTGTGATGAATTTTTGTAGTTGTGGAAGATCAAAGAACCAGGAGAAAGAATTTGGGAGCTAGTCAACATTTGCTAGAATTACCATGTGCAGGAGAAATGGAACCACTGTCTCAGAACTATTAACTAATGCTGGCTTCCAGCTGCGTCCTCAAGATCTAAATCCAGACTGAAAGTTTGAAAACAATAGTCTAATTTCCACTAAACAATAAAGCTCTTCTTTCTTATTATTTTATGTCCTCTGAGCTAATTACAGCCTTACAAATTAATTCTAAATGCATGCACATGGCAGACTTAATCAGCTGATGCTATACTTCAGTATACTTATTCAGATCAGGTTTGGAACTTTAAAAGCTTCACTCCTTGAGGATTATGAAATGAAATTGAAATTAATCACAATTTGTAAAATAAAACAGGGAATATTATTTTCCTTTACCACCTGCACAGGTTTCTTTTTCTTCAACCACCTGCCAAAGTTAATTTTCTTTGGGGCAGCATAACTTGAAAACAGCTACTGCAACAGCAGAGCAGTACACTGCAGAAATACACAACGTGCACACTCCAGCCCTATGTCAGAACAGTGATATATGGCGTACTTGCAATGTAAAGAATTGAAAGTGAAAACCACTTCTCTAACAAATAGCATTTCAACAGCTTTAATAGCAAGAGTGATAGGAAAGCTTGGCAAAAGAGAGGTGCAGCTTTCAGTACATTAAACTGCAGACATTTTAGGCTCCACTGTTGCTTCACTCATTTCCAAACTGAATTTTTTACAATTACTAAATACTGATGCTCAAATTAGTGAGCCACATTTTTTTCTTCCACAGCCATTTTAAAAGGTGTCAGTGCAAAAAAACTGAAGGACTACTTGTGTAATAAAGATGAGCTACTGAAAATCTGCCACATGAACTGCCAGTACATACAGTCAAAATAAAATATGGTGCATCCTCTTACACACAGTGTGGATGAGAAAAGAGGGATTGGATTGCGGTAACTTGATTTTATTAAAGCATGTCTAGATAGCTGTTTCTACTGCCTTCGAAGTGACTGCAGCAAAAACACACTAAAAGAGGTGGAGCTCTCATTGTGGGGTTTTTAGCTATGGCTCTGTTTGAGCAAGGGCTTCAGAATAGCCTTTAGCAATATTCTGTACACAGTAAAATTAACAGGCTTTAGAAAAGGAAGACAAATTTGCACTTCCTTTTCATCAGTATTGGGACATCATGAACAGTTTTCAGAAACTTAGCTTAGAATCAGATTTTAATAGATTCCACATGTCATATACTGGAAATTAGGAATCTACTTACTTCATTCATTTATTGCTACTTGTTATTTTTACTAATAGCCTCATCATAAATAAAATGACTCTGAACTCAACAAGCAAAGGAACAACACTCAACATTGCCTTCCTCCTCTCAGTTATAAGCACTCTAGTGTCTAGCTGTGAGCTGCTGCTCGGCCATGCAGGCTGGATGCTGCATAAGCCACAACAACAGGGGGAAATACCTCTTGCGGACTTCAGAGACAGAGCCATCTAACTATGCTGAGGTGAATAAAACAGTCTAGTCAGAAATACTCATGTTAACATTTTCAGAATGTGCTTAAGTTTAACCTCTTCTGAACACACACACACACACACACACACACAGAAAAAGATAATTTAGCATGTTTTCTCAGAGACATATGCTCTGAACATATTTCCACAGAGATACTTCATGTCTTCCTATACAAAAGTCACAGAGACATAAGTGAAGGTCCTTTTTAGGCTTGTTTCTTGACAGAGGATAGTGACAGGTTTACAAAGCAAATTAACACAACACCTACAATTAAAAGGATAAAAAAATCAGTACTCGTTATGCAAAGGAGGTTGCACCATTGCTTTAAACATGTCTGTATAGGTAATACAGAACAGGACAATCATAGCCACTGCAAGAAGCAGACAGACCCACTAGAAGGATCAGTGCCAAATTCCAAACTGCAAAGTCGAAACATATAAGCAATCGGGATGCTCGCAGAGTGCACTGAATGCACTGAATTTTGTGAATTATGCATGCACTAATCTAAACTGTCTACTTCTAAAATAAGGAGAACAAAAAACCAAAGGAACATCCACACTAGAAAACATCAGCCAAAGCTTTGTGCCTCCACACATTAAATCAGTTTAGTAAAACATTAATATTAAATTAAGAGAAATGATGAAACTGTAACACATTATTAGAGGTATTTTTTAAATCTTTCTAAAGTGTGTATCAGCATGAACAGATAGTCACTAAAGTGAATCAAGCGTGGAAAGTAATGCCTAGTAGAAACAGAGCTTCCTTTCTCTCCACTGCACCTCATTAGGGGAATTGATAAGTCATGTTGTAAAGTATGACACAGTCACAGTTTCAGCTAGATACAACAAATACTGGACATCAGTGACTTAGAGCTCAATCCTGGCACACAGCAACTTGAAGGATAAAAGTAGAAATTTGTCTCCACCTCTCCACCTGTGAGCGTGCAACATGAGAGAGTTTCACCGTGAACCAGAGCTTCTGGGATCACACGTATTTAGTGGTAACAATGAACACAGGCCATGAAAACCCCTCTACTTTCAGATCCTCTACAATCCATTAAAGAATCCAATATTTAAACTTTCAGTTCTTACTTTTTAGAAATTACAAAGTCTATTCTTAGTTTTCAATCCAACCGTGAATAGACTTGTATTAAGTTGTTTTGAGTGACTTGAACTTCTCTGATTTATCTAGCTTTGGAGCAAAAAAAAGAAGTGATGGGTAAAGCCAATGCTTTGATCTTTATTTTAAAAGTAAGGAGCTTAAAAAAAAAAAAATCATAGTAATATAATCCAAAATGATGGCACCAAATAAAAGAGAAATCGTATCAGGTTTCATCGTATCAGGCATCATCTCACAGATAAAAATATAACTTTGCATCAAAAGAAAAAATAAAGGAAAACAAACAACCTTTGGGAACTACAATTACAAAGACTTATTCAACAGCCCTTCCTTTAATAATAACACTCATTAGCATTAATGTTATTATTAATGACTTGTTCTGTTTTTCTTCTATGGCAATTGAGAAATAAAAAAATATCACGTAAAGTATCATTTATTATGTAAAACACAGTAAACTTCTGTTTGTTCTCTTTTTGTTATTTCTGCTCCTTTCTGCTTCAATTCCATGCTTTGTCATTATTTTCACCTTTATTTCGATTTATTTAGTATACTGTCAACAGTGATCATGCAACATGACAAAACATGTTGCCATTGAGAGAGTGCTGATGGGAAAAAGCAGTATCATTGTCACTCTTTTATTAATAGTCTGCAGTGCGTTACTCCCAGAGTGTCTATTAGTCCTTCCTGAAAATGTACTGAATTATAACCAAAAAATCTAGGAAACAAGGCTGGTCTTTCAGAAACACAAGACACTGAAAATTGACTGCAAGCCTTAGACTGCTTAAAGGTACATTTACAACCTACATTTTGACATCAGAGATCTACCATCCTAAAAATGAAGAGATGAGAAATTAATAAGAAAAAAAAATGTTGCTTTCCCCAAAAGGTCAAGTTAACAACAGTGGAAGACTCCACAGCTCCACTTCTCCTCAGATGAACTTTTCACCTCTCCTGAAGTACTTGCAAAGCCAGACAAGATCATAATTTAATTTAATTCAATGAAATGAAAGTTCATATTTGCATGAGAAAAATAGAGATAGGTGAGATGAGTCCTCAGAAGAAATAAACTACTACATTTGCACCCAAAACCTACATGCAGGACAGTAAATGGAGTTTTCTCTTCAAAAAACTGCCACAAACAGCAGCAAAAGATACTTCAAATACAATTACTTTTTTGAAGTGTACTCTTACAGAGTAACTGTGTCAAACGTTGTCTGTCACAGTTCACATTAGAAATAAGATTGTGTTTTCCTACACACATCATTATTGTTTCTGAACAAGATTTGTTTTATTTTTCCATTTTCCTTTTAGAAGTCCTTGGAATACAGATGCAAAACAAAATTAGTAAAAATTCCATAAGCACCCTGTTTGCCAACCTCTCAAACTGAACTACATCAATCAGAAGTAAATGATTTCACATCTAGCTTATAACGAATTCAGTTTGCACATTTAACAAATCCCTCCATGACCATATTACCATTAGTACTGATTCAACGGACAAATTACACTTTACCCTGGACACATTCATGCCCCAAATTGCACAGGAAAATTAGGCTGCACATGATAAAGTCCTGCCAATTATTTTTTTAATTTACCCATTAACAATGAGAAAAATCCTCTCATACTAATGAGAAAAAATTCTAAACTAGAATTACACCTCTCCCCATGTCGTAGTTTAGACCTGGCTGGAAACTGAGCACCACAGAGCCGCTTGCTCACCCCCTGGTGGGATGGGGAGAGCTGGGAAAGTGAAATCCCTGGATTGAGATAAGAACAGTTTCATGACTGAAATAAAGTATTACAGTAATGACAGTAAGGAAAAGGAAAAAGAGAGGAATAAAATCCAATAAACAGAAATTATGTCAAATACAATTGCTCACTATCCACTGACCAATACCCAGCCTGACTCGAGCAGCATTCAGCCTTCCAGGTGACTCACCTCAATTTATATACTGGACACAATGTGCTATCATATGGAATACCCCTTTGGCTAGTTTGGGTCAGGTGTCCTGTCTCTGCTTCCTCCCAGCTTCTTGTGCCCGTCCTCACTGGCAGAGCATGAGACTGAAAAGTCCTTGATCAGGGTAAGCACTATTGAGCAAGAACTATGACATCGGTGTG